>PYAF01003410.1:1819594-1831296 GCA_007407185.1 Glycine tomentella | reverse complement strand
TTTGCTCTTAATCAAAAAGAGTAAAAAAAAAAAAAAAAACAATGTACAGATTTTTTAGATTTTTTATAAAAACTCATTTTTCATACTAGAGATCTATTCAATTTTTTTATTAAAATATCTAATGAAAATTATATATTAAATTTAAGATTTTTCTCAAAATCACACATAAAATACTTTAAGTCAACCTCAATTCCAGTCTTGTAACTTGCCATATGCTATTGGACCGAATCTTAGCACAAGGCACATTTTAAAATATAAAAAGGTAAAAAACATAAAGTTAAAAATAAAATAAGTACTTTGATCGATTTGTGTAGAAGTTTAAAATATTCTGTTACTTTTTTTTATTATACTTAAATATCTCTAAGCACAATGGTGTTTACTGTTTAGTAAAATTTTCATAATTTTTAAGCTATGTGCCCGTAAGTCAGTGCTTTACCATAGTTTTGGGCTTTTACCTAGCACTAATTACTGCGCACTAACGGCTTCAGTTCAATTGCTGTTTTCGCATGTATATTGTGGTGAAAAACTAAAAATGGATGCGAACTTTTTATCTTTTCATACTGCATAAAATGAAAAAGAAATAAGCTTGACGATTTTGCTATGATTGAAATTTTTTCCCAATAAATGGAACAGCAAATTTTTAAAACTTAAAAGGATCCAGCGAATTGTAATATGCATCAGATCACGAACACGAAGAGGTTTGTAGTAATTGTCCCCGTTCGCCCTTATTAGACCTACTCTCCCAGCAAGATACGAACATAAAAATATATATAAAAAAAGTCAAATTAAGTAGTACTTCAAATGATAAAATTCTCTATAAAACATTATAAAATTCTACCATTATTAAAATGCTACTGTAATTAACTCACAAGATTTTCTTGGCCAGATGTACATGTAGGTTTTCTTGGGGGAAGCTGCTGGTGCGGTGTTTTCTGTAAAAATAAACAGGAACAGTGACGTGTCCATATCTCTTTCAATATGTACATGTATAAAAAAATATTTTCTAACTTAAAAAAATTGGAATTAAACATTCCATGGTAAATTATTTGTGCAATTAAAAAAATTATACCAATCATATTAAGTTTATAGAGAATTGCACTAATCATTTACTATAGGATTGTTTAATCTTATTTTAAATTACCTGAGATAAGTCAGATAACTCGATGAGTAAAAAAATAAAAAAATACAGTGCACTTCTAAAATTGTATATAACATCCATACCTCTAGTTTTGGTCGCAAGGTCTCTACGGCTGCTGTAGATTGTTGATTCACTGCAGCACCTTGCTGTTTAAATTCATATCAACACAATTATCGATATTGGAAAATGATAGAAGGTTACTTGTTTATGGAAGAGTATAGCAGATTGTATTTAATACTTAATTTCTTTAATTTGTGAAATCAGATGGCAGAATTTATGTCCAATAAAAAGTTAAAATACCTTGCACAATGCCCAGTCAGCTGAATCAAAGAATGCTCGTTCATGATCCTTATAAGTTTTAACCCACAGAAATAGAAAAAAGAAAAATTAAATTGATCTTCTTATCATTATTAACAAATGTATTCTTGTACGTATAGAGTATTGAATTGATAACATTTTAATTAACAGGACCTACTTTGGATATCAAAGGCTTCTTTGGGCCAAGTCCACCGTATTTGTTTCCCGTGACATTTTGCTGGTATTAAATTAATTTCACAAAAAGGAATGCAACGTTAAAATAGGGAAAGATCATATAATAACCATATTTCACCAATCACTGAGTATATTTTTTCTTTAATTAGACAAGAATTATAAATATTGCATATCTGTGAGGGCAATAAAAGTTAATCATTTGTAATATGATAAACGATCTTCACCTAATGAAAAGTGATTTCTCCCACGATTACAGCTAGTCATGTCAACTGTTTTCTAGCAATAATATATCCGAATCTATCACGAAATGCACGAAATAAAAGTCATACAAAATAATTAATTAGAGTTAATTAAGTTTTAATCTCTCAATTTTTTTATATTTTAATTTTTTTATCCCTCAAAATTTTTTATACAATTTTTAGTTCTTTGTTATTTTTTATCAGCAATTTTAATCCTTCCAAAAAATTTACTTATTTTTAGTCCCTTATTTATTTTATATTTGAGATTATTTTTTAATAATAAAAATAAATGAGAAATTAAAAATAAACTAACTTTTTTAGAGAAACTAAAAATAATGATCAGAAATTCATAAAGGATTAAAATTTGTCAAAAATATTTTAAAGGCCAAAAATTATAATATAAAAAAGTTTAGAGACTAAAATTCAATTAACTCATTAATTAATTATGCACTTTATAATACAAAAAAAAAAATATTTTCAAACAGAAAATAAAGATGAGATAAGTGTCTTGGAGAATTTACAACTTAAAAATAAGATGTATAAGTAACATTACTAAACTATTTTTTTATCAACAGAAAATAGATTTTATTTATTTGTACAACATAAAAATGCCCTCGTTCCGGTGGTTAAAAAAATGTTAAGAAAATTTAATTTCCTATGAAAAAGTTGAAATCTCTCTATGAACAATTTTGCCTCTTAAATATTTTTTTATATTTTTTTTTCAAAATCATGATTTTTTATTAAATCCCTTTAATTATCATGAATCCCTCGTCTAAACCCACTAGAATTCACTTAGTTACGGGGAGTTTGAGTAATTTATACAAAGTCTTAATTTCAAACCATGATATAGTCATTATACACACACAAAAAAAAAAAAAATCCCTCATTTAAACATGTAATATTTAGAACTCCGTAAACACAAAAGAAAGAAAAACCTAGCAGAAAACATCTAGAAAACTACACGAAAATGAAAACAATTTTTCAAAAACAAAACAATTTCAAAAATTAGGAATAAAAAGTCGTGGTGTTTCAAAATATTTGAGTTACCGCTAGTTTTGGTTGATATGAGATTGGGTACCTGGACGTGCTGCACTTCCTTGTTGCACTCTGCCATCTGATCTGGGTTTGCCTGTTCAACCATTGAGTACATTACCAATTAATCAGACCTAATCAGAAAAATTAATAATAACCTTACAGCACAGGAATATTAGTCACCTTCAATTTCAAATTCAGAAGACGCAGAGAGAGTGAGTGAGGGTGATTGAAATAATCAAGAAAAGGAATAACAGCCAAACATACAACATGCACGCAAAAAGTATAAAAGAAACACAATAGAAGAGAGGGTGTTGTTGACATTTACCTGTCAATAAGAGGAAGATAGAGATGCAGGGAGGGAAGGGAACAGAACAACGATAGAGAAGGTTTATAGATATATGAAGAAAGCAACCTTACATTATATAAGCCGCTCCTCGGCCCTCCCTCACTCAACGTCGTTGTTTTTCCCTTCATTTTTTAAAACAATTTGAAATTAATAAATATGACTCAACTGTGTTTTAAAATTAATAAATATCCACTCATATATGTTTTAAAATTAATTTCCACCACAAATTTTATAGAAAAAAAAAGTAAGGGGATCATATGATTTGAGTAACAGTGTATAAATTATTGTAAATTTCTTAATATTATTTTTAATTCTCACGAATAAAAAATATAACCATTTAATACAAATTGTTATAAAATTGGTTAAGTTGGTAAGTACAAATCTCACTGCTAATATGAGGACCTTGTTGACAGGTAAGCGTTTAATATGTCATATGTCTAGAGATATGTTTTGATCCTCAGTGAATCTATCATATCTAATTCACTTAAATTTTTTAGTTATCGGAAAAAATATATAATAAATTTATTAAATTTTGTAATAATTACCTTAAAAATTATATATATATATATATATATATATATATATATTAATTGATCATGTTAAATTTTAATTTATATTAATAATACATAAAAATAAAACTTCCCCCGATTTAAATTGTGTTTTTATGTATATTAGAAATGAATTAGACCTAACTCATTTTATAAGACAATTCAAAAGAAGAGGATTGTCCAAAGGTATTATATTCATATTTCTAATCAACGTAAAACATCTTAATTCTTAATGCACTTGTCTCATGTCCCGCAGGACCAGCACTGAATATCTTGCCCAGCATTATATCTCTCTAATTTGAGCAAGGTCTAGATTTCTCTATATTTCTACACTGATTGTAATTGTTACACTTAATGAATCTCAATCCAAAACTAGCCTTTGCATAGAGATCGAATAAAATAAGTACGTATCACATTGATGATAATTAGAACCCAAATCTAAGAGTATCGCAAATGGTAGAGTTCATTGATGGTAATTAGAACCCAAATCTAATATCAGAGACTCGATCAAATAATATTATTGAAATGCCGGTCTGCTGCGAGGCGAGGGTACCTGTATGCATTGGCCACGTTGCTTGCAGACTTTCTGTTAGGACCTAGATCACTATCATTTTTTTTTCCAATTAATTTGAGCTTCAAGAATTCGTATGTCAATGCTGAAATCGTCGCGAAAAGTCATTGAAACAAAATTTGCTCTGACTCTTCTTCTAAGGAAGTGATAAAGATTGTATATATGTATTAGGAAACACGTAGGAACGTAGCCTCAAATAAAATTCTGAAGTTGTCGAAGTTGACCAATATTATTAACATATTTATTTTACGTATTGTCTTAACTTAATATAGCGTTAAACAATTTATTTGGACACATATTTTAAACTAGCTAGCACTCTGTGTTTGGACACAGCCACCAAACGCTGTGTTTGGCAATTGACATCGTGTGGTTTGGACTAAAAAAGGGAGGAGGAAAAGAAAATAAAGAATTATTAAGGATATGCTAGATATTTTTTACATTTACATTTTCTTTCCTTTTTATTATTTTCCACTTTATTTTCTTGCTACCTATTTTCTTTTTACAACCAAATGAAGGCATAGAATAAAATGAATTCCTTCCTTCGCTCTGAGTTTTGGGAAAATGTACTGAAACAAACATATACCACATATCTATCAGTTGTGTGATTAGCAACCTTAATTTATGCACCTGTGTATTATTTCTATTATTCGCAATCTTCTTTTCACAAATACACCCTTATCTTTTGGGTTTGACCCGTTTTCAACAAAATAAATGATATTGTTTTCACTCTTTTTTCATAGCTACACCCCGTTACCATTTGATTCTTGCCCGTTTTGAACCAAATAATTTCTATTGTTTACATTTTTTTTTTCCCAAAATTACACCTCATTACCTATTGGACATGGTCTGTCTTTAATAAATAATTACTACTATTTATCCCCATTTTCATACCTGCACTCCCTTATCTTTTGGACCTTGTCTATTTTGAAATGAAATAAGCACCGTTGCATTTCATTTCTTCATAAATACATCCTTAATTACTAAGTGTATTCTCTACTTCTACTTTATCTCTTTCTATTCTTGATTTGTTTGATTACATAGACAAGTAAAACTAAATTAGAAACAATTATTTCTTGTGCTATACAAATCAATCGACCCGGCTGAGATTGTGAATGAGAGGAGCAAGCCCGTGTCCAAATGGGAATACTACTGGGCCCTTTCTACATGGCCATGGGCATCCATGAGCCTGGGTTTGTTCGCATGCCTGCTATTTTAATGAATTAAAAACATATTTAACATAAATTATTTTATCCATATTCCTAATTAAACATATTTAACACCACTGTGCCAAAGCAATCGCAAGTTAAGAGTTTTTCTTTATTAATCAACACTAATTGTAATTTGTATGACTTAAGTATCACATGAGATTTGCTTATTTAGAAATTAGAAGAACATAACAATATCTTGAATTTCCAAAAAAAGAAAATATAAATAGTAGAGGTCATTGATGAGAAATTGGAACCCAAGTCTAACACGTAACATGCTGCCATTAGAGAGATCGAATCGAATAATATTATTGAAAAATTGAAATGGTGATCTGCTGGGTACTTCGCATAAACATAAACTACACCAGAACCTCTATGCATTGGCCACGCGGCTTGACTTTCTCTTACGGCTGTCATTTTCATTTTTATTCTTTTTAATAAATTTGACCTTCAAGATGTTGCATGTCAATGCTAAAATCCCCACCAAAAGTTATTAAAAGAAATCTTGAAGTTGTTGCGTTACTTGAATTATAGATGGTTCAGATTTTTAGGACACATTCTAAACCTAAATATACAAAGGAAACCAAACTCAAAATTTCAACTTTCAAGAGTTTTGCTTCGTTTGGATTAGACTGAAAACGAGAAGGAAAAATAAATGATAACTCATTAATTTTTTTCTCCTCAAGTTCCGGGAAATGTGAAGCAAACATACCATATATCTGATCACTTATCAGTGTGTGATTGGCCATTGCCAACCTTAATATAGTCACTTATGAAACCTGTTTTGTCAAGGAAATATGTATGCTAACTCTGCGAAGCATCAATCAATATCTGTCTGTAAAACGTCAAAAACTTATATGAACTAGGTTGAAGCTTCATTGGCTTAATAATGATATCGAAAGGTAAGCTTGAATCTTGATGATGATTCTGTTTAAACAAAGGAATATAGCTTAGAGCCAGACATCTGCACGTTTAAATATGATATATAACCGAACCCAATAATGAATGATGGCCGAGATACTGGACTACTTGTCAGCCAATTTTCAGGAACTTAAATCTTGGAGTTTGTGGAAGACTTTTATCTGAACATTATCCCTGACCCCAAATTGCGTCACATAATGGAGAAAAATACACGTCAAAAAAGTATACAATGGAAGCCAAAAATGGATTTATTGACTTCAAAATAGATAAGTGACACGTTGGTCTTATCCAACAACTACTTTTGAACAACAGATAAAAGCTTCTGCTATATTATTATAGATAAGTATGAAGAATCGTAATCACAAATAGGCTATCTCAATATGTTCATAACGTGCTCAATATGTTCATAACTTGCTCTTTTTTCGTCATGATCATTTCAATATGTTTATAACTTGCTCAACTTTACAGGTCCCATCTCTTTTGCCTTGGCCCTCAGTATATGCTTCTGTATCTTCCCAGTAGCTGTCTTAGGTAAGGCTCCAAACACAACTGATTTTGGTACCCAATAAGCAGGCATCTTGGCCCTGCAGAACTTTAGTATATCCTCAATTATACGCTTCTCATTGCTTTTATCCACTCCTGGCTTTAATGTCACAAAAGCGCAGGGAGACTCGCCCCATTTTTCATCTGCCCTTGCAACCACTGCTGCCTCCAGTATTGCAGGATGTGAGTAAAGAGTATTCTCTATCTCTACACTGCTGATATTTTCAGCACCAGAGATTATGATGTCCTTTGATCTGTCTTTAATTTCTATATATCCATCTGGGTGCTTCACAGCAAGATCCCCAGAATGAAACCATCCATTTGCAAAGGTCTCCTCGTTAGCCTTAGGGTTCTTTAAGTAGCCTTTCATCACAGAATTACCCCGCATCACAATCTCACCAACAGTTTTACCATCAGCAGGAACAGGTTCCATGGTTTTTGTGTTCACAACATTCAGGCCTTCCAAGCAAATGTACCTAACACCTTGTCTTGCATTGAGCCGGGCTTGGTTTTCGAGTGGAAGTGATTCCCATTCTGGTTTCCAGGCACAGTAGACAGAGGGGCCATAGGTTTCAGAGAGACCATAAGTGTGTGTTACACGAAATCCACGTTCAGACATGCCGGAAAGAACAGAAGGAGGAGGCGCAGCCCCAGCTGTATTCACATGCACAACATGGGGTAGAGGAAGAATGGTGTCCTCAGCTGGGGCATTAATTATTGTGTTAAGAACCACTGGTGCTGCACAAAAATGAGTCACTTTATACTTGGCAATGGCTCCATACACTGCCTTAGCTGTTACCTGAGTAAACACATGACGCAAAAATGAAATGAGAATGGATAACTGTAAGACTATAACCATCATTTATGTCGTTGTTAAAGAAAACGACTCTCAACAAAGTATACATTATTTCTTAACAACACAGCAGTGTACTTAAACATATTCTGGTCAAAGAAACTTGTTATCTGAAAGCCACAGTGTATTCAAGTTGAGATGAGTGGATTCACGTAAGTGAGCCAAACTCTCTTACTAGCTATTATTTTTCTTTATAAAACTCAACCAAAACCTTGCTTTAACTAAGCTCCTTGCTACTTGTGTTGGTTTTGTTTAAACATATTAGCTTCAAGCAGAAAACAACAAATATATCATTCCATTTCAAACATAATAAAAGATTACATCTAGTATATTTGGACTTAAATTAGCATGTTATCACTAGTTACTAAACCAAAAAACTGTGCAAAGACCACTATTGCAAAAAAGCACGATTTTGAAATCTTAGTCAAAGTATAGCAACTTTATAAATCATGCCAAAATGTTATTTAGAACTATCATCGATCATGTTCTAAATGAGGCATTCATCTACTTGAATTAACATTTATAATTGCATCAAACTTGAAGCCAAAGTTACAAAATATTAACAAGGCATGTACAGAATATCACTCAATTCAATAAAGATAACAAGTTAACACCAATTAGTTTCAATCACTCAAACAAATGCAGAGCTTTTGCCAAAACTTTACCTGGCGAAGGCATATGTTAGTACCACACAGAGCTGCAAGTGTCCAAGTGTAACACCAACCATTGCAATGAAACATGGGAAGTGTCCAAAGATACACAGCACCTTCGGTCATTCCCCAAATAAGAGCTCCACTCAGAGACATGAGATAGGCTCCACGGTGATGTAAAACCACACCCTTCGGACTAGCAGTGGTACCGGATGTGTAACCCAATGCAATGCTCTGCCACTCATCCTCTGGGGGTTTCCATGCATACTCAGGATCACCACTTTGAAGAAAATCCTCATATTCAATGGCTCCTTTGCCCAGAGCATATTTAAGCGCCTTAGGGTCACAATTTTCATCACCGATGACTATTAAAAGTGGAGGGCTGAAGGTTTTGGCCTTCTCAGACCATATTTTCAAAGCTTCTTCTGCCAAAGAAAAAAACTCTTGATCAACTATCACTGCTGCAGCTGTGCAATGACCAAGAAGAAAAGCTACCGTGGATGCATTTAGCCTAATATTAACAGGGTTCAACACAGCCCCTGACATTGGAATCCCAAAGTGAGCTTCATAAAGAGCTGGAATATTGGGTGCAATAACAGCTACCTGTTGCAAGTGGTCTCAGAAAATTATACAATTCGTTAACATTGCATCACCAGAATTTTGCATTGGGCCAAAATAACAAAACTATATTAGAGCATGAACACACTATATAGCAAAAAACAATATTCATATCTTCACGATTGAATTTTTAGAATTTCCAAAACTAATTTCTGCTCATAATAACGTTACGAGTCAAATCCAAACTATAAATACAGAATGATTTCAAAATTTTAACTCGCTAATTAAAAAACATATTTAAAAGTAATTTTTTAACACAATTTTTTGTACTTGCAGTTTTTTTCATCTCGAGAATAATGTCAACATTTGTTTAGCAGATTAAAAATGTAATTTATAAAAAAAATTACTATTATATCATAAAATATTCATCCATCTACGGATTGACACTCTTCCTCCGTTAGAAAAAAAAATAATCATCAAAATTTACATGTCCAATTAATAAATTAATGTAATTCATCCTATTATAAAAACAACAAATAAAGTTAGTCTCTCACTTCAACAATAATCAATTAATTTAATCGCCAATAAATTAGAATTTGATAATTAACGTTAATTTGCTTGTTAAACTTGAGAAATATAAGGCCTATCAAAAAGAAAAAAAAACTTGACAAATATAAGTGCAAGTTAAAGTGAGAATAATAATAAAAAAATGATAACCGTCAAGTTAATGGGAGATTTTTTAAAATTTAATTTTCGTGTAAGTTTAATTAATTTTAAAAATGATCACATATATTGCTTTTAAAATAATTATTATAAAACTCGAAAATCTTATGATACGATGTATAATTATTCTAAATTATTATTCCGTAATTTTAAGAATTAAAATAATGAATTTGATATTTTATTCCTAATAACACAACTTGTCGCACGTAAAATACAGTGTCCAATATATAATTAATATAAACTTAGGGGAGAAAGAAAGAGAAAAGGGAGTAGAGAAGCAGTACATACAGTGTTTCCAAGACCGATGGAATGATTAGAAAGAGCGGAGGCGAATCGACGGCAACGGTGGTAAGTCTGCCGCCACGTGTAGTGACGAGATCCGTGGATGAGGGAGTTTCTGGTGGGGTGCACCGTAGCAGCTCTCTCTAGAAACCACAACGGCGTTAGCGCTGTGTAGTTGGCGAGGTTCTTGGGCAAGTCATCTATGTCTCGTGGCCGTGCTCCCACCATCTCTTCTTCACACCTCAACCTTTCGCTCGCATGAATGCCACATGCTACCGTGCCAATTACCTTCTTATATATTCATTTCTAAACTTACGTGTCAAACTTTTCTAAATAAATAAAAACATTCATTTATCTATAAAAGAAATATATAATATGTGTGGGCCAAAAAATGTATAAAAGAAACATAAATAAAAAGCATTAGAATACATTATCAATCTAAAATTGCCGTTAGCTGTAAACAATTCAATTTATTTCAAGTAAATTTTAAATAATTTAATTAATTTTCTCTTTAACGAGTATTTCTATTGATAAATTATTTAGCTCACAAATATTTTATTTTCTTCTCTTATATTTATACAAAATTAAGTAACTCTCTTTAATTTTAAATAACTAAAAATATATATTATGCATTAAAACAATACTTTTTTAAAACAATTCTCATAATAAATCATAATAATTGCTTTAACCAAAACTAACAAACATCAATGTATTATTATTTTTCTCATTAGGTTATTCTGGAACTTATTTTTTATAAGTCATTCTATAACTTACTTTAAGGAATGACATTTTTTGTTAAAAATAATATATATAAAAGATATTTTAGATTGGATCTTAATTTTGTTTTTCGTCAAAAATAAATAAATTGAACCTTATCACAAAATCAAATTTCACTTTTAATTTAGATTTTATAATAACTAACAAAAGAAATATGTTTTATGATGTATTTGATAGAAAGGAGAAAAATAACATTAAAAATAAATTTTGTATTTTTTTTTGGACCTACATCTTTTTTTAAAAAATATTATGTTTTCATCTTTTTTTATTTTAATCCTCAAACCAAATTCATCTTTAAAGGCTAAATCAAAATTTTCATTCTTCTAAAATTTAATTGTCATCTTTTACATTTTCAAAACCATGAGGAAGTGTTTAATAATGGTGATAAAAGTCAATGATTAGTTACATGTGTAATTTATTCTGAATCGTTGATAATGCCAACTCATTATGATATTTATCTTCCCAAATAACATTTTTTCCTGTTAGCGCAAGTTTTCTTTAAAATAATATTTGTTAGTCTAAAACATATGGAACTAAAGTACCAAACTTAATTTAAACAAGATTGATTTTAAATATACTAAAACAGTACACTTTTATTGAAAAGTATTTATCATGTCAAAGATATAAATTGTATTAATTTCTGTTAACAATAATTTTTATCATTGATTTTAAATATATTATAGTAGTATATTTTGTTGAAAATATTTATTATATTAAAGATGGAAAATTAATATTTTGTGTATTTTTAATCATTTTTATTAATATTACTTTTTATGATTGATTTTACGTATATTAAAATACTAAGCTATTTTTTAAAATAT
>PYAF01003410.1:1782312-1811973 GCA_007407185.1 Glycine tomentella | reverse complement strand
ATTGGAAAATATGTAATTAACTTTAATTGATTTTTTAATAAAGTTTATAAGCTTTGTTTAACATGACATTTTAGTGAAAATATTTTTTTCTTTCTTTTTCTAGCTTTATATTAATATAGAAATGAAAAAGGAGACATTAAAGATATCATTTCATTACTTTTAATTTTTAAAAATAAATACAATATATATTATGATTAATAAAAAACATATTTCAAAACTAAAAATTAATCTTATACATTTTAAAATAATTTTTATTTACGACTAGATGCGCGTGGTAAAGTTAATCTTATATATTGATTAAATAACATTTAATGTATTTTGTTAAATATTCTAAGGATTTTATCATAATGAATATTTTTTGTATTAAAACTCACTAATATCAACCCAGTGGTAATGTTGAGATAAATGCGCGTGGTTGTATGGTTATTTTTCATAACAGCTGTTGCAAAGAAAATAATTTTCCTTGGATAAGTAGTTTTATTCTCGTAATTAATGTCTTGAAAACATTCCCCATTGGTTAGCTTTTGTCCTTTTTTTTTAAAAAAAAAAACCTTTTGTCTTCATCTATTTATTTATTTTATTCGAAGTATTTAATAGTTAGCTCTTATTTTATTTATTTATAACTTATAACTTATTATTTTTTTTTATTTTATAATACTATAATAGTGTCATTCAGGAAGGAGTGTCATTCAGCTTCAACGAGGCGATCGTATTTCTCTCTGTTCCAATCCGAACAGACCCACCCTTCTCTGCAATTAGGTAAACTTACCACCTTTTCTATTTTTCCTCACTACCCTTTTAATTTCTCATCCTGTTTCTGATTTCTTTTAGTTGAGAACGATGATTGGTTTCTTTTATTGAGTCAACACTTTGCTCTTTTTTCATTTTTATGTAAGACGCAGTTGCTGAGTTTTAGGTGAGAGAAAAGTTTTCGGAATTTCCGAAGGTTTCTGTGAATATGGCGAATAACTTAGCGGCGCAACTGGTTGGTTCAGAGATACATGGATTCCACACATTTCAAGGCACGTACTTCGCAATTGGTCTTTGAATTATGCCTATGTTTATTTTGATCAAGTGACTAAGATGCAGTTTTTTTTTCTTAGTTAATAATTATCGATGAGGGTAATTTATATTAATGTTGTGAGTAGTACTAGATGTTCAAACACAATGTCCTAATATTTAATTGGAACTAAAATGATTTTACATAAGATGGTCCCTAGGTTTGATAAATTATCCGATAAGCCTACTATTGTATGGATGATAATTTTGTATCTGGTGGGAGAGATCAACCCTTTAAATGGATTATAGAACCTTGTGGGATTAGTCTTTGGTTTTGGGCTGGAGGATACCCAGTATTTACAAAAAAAAAATTTGTTAGTTTTTGTTAGGCTATGTCAAAGGGAAAGGAAACTAATGAAAGAATTAACCTTCTCTGTTTATTTGTTTTTCTGACATGTTTTCTTATATATGCCCCAGATTTGGATGTGGGGAGCATTATGGAGGAAGCAAGAACCAGATGGCTCCGTCCCAATGAGATTCATGCCATGCTTTGTAATTACAAGTATTTTACCATTAATGTCAAGCCAGTGAATTTGCCAAAAAGTAATTATCATTTAGCTGCAACTTGATGTTCGTGAATGGATATGTATCATATTCGTTCTGCTCTATCGTGCATTTTCTTATAGACAATGTGTCATCTCATCATATTCATTTGTGTCTTTTATGTCTGCATATCTTAATTTCCATAAACTTTTAGAGCTTTTGTGATCTAGCTTGTTTTATAAATTGTGAGCTTCTGTGCCCTTTATTGATGGTTTAAATTTTATTTAGTTTGAAGTTTCTATTCTTAGGAGGATCTATTTTCCTCTAATCTCTTTGTAATCTTCTGCTTTTACTTTAATGATTTTCTTATTTCATAAAAAAAATGCACCATTTATTTGTATATATCATGAATAAAGCAGTATAAGGTCTCACTGCGAGTGACTTTTCATTCATGGAGCTAATAGAATTTGATTAGTTATTTTGCATCCAAATAAGTTTTCACTATTAATGATTAAACAATGTCAAGTATCTGATGACAATACTGTTGTTGTTGTTGTTATAATTATTGTTATTTTGTTGTCAACAGGTGGTACTATTGTCTTATTTGATCGCAAGATGCTTAGGAACTTTCGAAAAGATGGGCACAACTGGAAAAAGAAAAAGGATGGGAAAACTGTTAAAGAAGCTCATGAGCACTTAAAAGTGAGGATTTTCATTTTCTTGTTTGTTTTTTTATGTGTTAATTTTTTATTTTATTTTAATTTAGTTTCTTTAACACATTGTAGATGGGATAATTTATCATTTTTTGTTATGAGGAATATGAATGAATAAACACTGACATAGAGATGAGAGGGTATATCAAGTAGCCTGACAAGCATTAGATGTGTTTAAATCTTGAAAGACATAAGGCTTCTTGGAGCTCAGTTTTCTATTTTATCGATTTTATTGATGTTGTTTTATAAATAGTATTTTTCTTTTAGGAGAGTTTTGGTGTTTAGTGGGTTTAGATATTGTCCTCTGCTAGATCTGTACGTGCTGAAGTATTTAACTGGTGATGTTTAATTTATATAAGGCATTATCTTGGATTTGTATGTCATATATGATTTTTGTACAATGATCCAGTCACACATCTATCATTATTTCTGGGTAGTATTTGGGAAAAAGATCAGTTTGTGGCTTTCTGCTTTTAATTTTATCATCAAGTTAAGTGTTTATTCTGTATGATCATATAATTCCTTCCTCCAGATTTTGTTATTCTTGATTCATTAGCATCATATCTGATTTTTGACATTCTTTCTGGTCATTTCTTTCTTTCCCCATCATTCAGGTTGGTAATGAAGAAAGGATCCATGTATATTATGCACATGGCCAGGATAACCCAAATTTTGTACGAAGATGTTATTGGCTGCTTGATAAGTATGCATGTCAGCTGTTTCTTAAAGCTCCAATACCAAAATTTTAAAGCATGTTCATACTGCTGAATTATGTTGTAGTATGGTGCTTCTGTTATTCTTGTATATATGGGTTAAAGTATAAATTAAAATAAGTTTGCTAATTGCTAATAACAATGTGACTTAAAAAATTGTTTTCACTATTTCTTTTCAGGAGTATGGAACACATAGTCCTTGTTCATTACCGTGAAACACAGGAGGTTGTTTTCAATTGTTCACCATTTCCTCTATTTTTTCCCTTTCAAAAGTTCAATTTAACGTCACAAACCATGATTTATCTGTGTCATGTGTATGTTGTTTTGTCTGGAAGAAAGACCATATACATATATAGTCATTAGTCAGTTTGTGATTTACTGATTTTTAGTCTTTTGAACATGTCTGGATATGGCATCATTATGTCTATAAGAAAATTTTCATACAGTGAAAATGTTTTTTCAGTTGGTCTGGATGAAAACTTCATTTGTTTTCTGTGTATAGTGCACAGGCTCTTTCATTTTGGGTATTGTGAAGCAGCTGTGTATAGTATTGTTTTCTATTATATGTGTTTGAAAGGATATCCATGCCCAACAATGGATTTATACCAGTTTTGATGATGGATATAAGCTCCAAAAGTTGATTGTAAGACAGAGGGGTAACCATTTTTTGGTTCAAGTCCATTGGTTTTGTCTTATTTCCTATGTTGGACGGTGGTGCTGTGGAATGGCAAAATATTAACAAAGGCAACATTAATAGGAGCATGACGGCTTATTAGCTTGCATTAAAAATTGGCCAAGTGCAGCATTATACATTCTATTGTATAAAACCCTTTTTTTTTTTAATGAGCTGTTAATATGAATTGGTTCTTTAAAAGTCGACAGTTTGTTATTGTGCTGCTTTGCTTTAATATACTCCAGTTTCCTTTTACTTAATATTTGCCTAGAGTTGGAGTCCAATTTTCTCTATTGTATTTTTTTCAATTAAAGGGGTAACCCTGTGGCTTTTGTGGCAGAGGTGACCCATGCCATATCCCTGGCAAAATTTTAAATTTTAAAGAACCCAAGGTTGTTTACTTGCAATTATATTAAAGTGTTTGCTAATATAGAAGTTATATCCCACTCATTGTAATTATGTTGGAAAGTGCATTTACTTCTCCTTCCAGTCTTCTTTTAGCATTTTAGAATAAAGTTCATTTCTCTCTCTCTATAAACATAAAAAGTAGTTTTCAAAAAATGCTTGTCAGTGCTAGGATTTAGTCACTCAGTTTCTCTTCATGAATGACACCTAGCAGTTAAAACATCTTTATAATTAGAAATAAATTCATGTTTAAGGTGACATTTGTGCTCTAAAATTTGATTGTGAAAATGGATATAAATTGGCTTTGTGACATTCTTTGGGTTGTTGTTTATGATACAGATGCAAGGTTCTCCCGTCACTCCTGTAAATTCACATTCCAGTTCTGTCTCTGATCCTCCTGCACCGTGGATTTTATCAGAAGAAATAGATTCAGGAACCACAACTGCATATGCTGGTGGTGAGAAATAACTTTTATATTTGTGAGCTATCTTCTTAAAAGTTGTACTGGTGTAAGCTATTAATATGTAAGGCTAATGAATAATGACATTTGTTTAAAATATTCATATTTTAATTTTGAAGATGTTAAATGTTTGTTTGGTAACAATGATAGGCAGGATAATGAGTTGCAAGAAAAGAACATGTGTCATGTGCATGTCTTTATATATTGCAGATATATTCCTTCTACCTCATTTCTGCTTATCTTTCCAAAGGAAGCAGAAAATAATTTTTTTTACCAAGGGAGTCTAGCTTAATTGGTTGAGTAGGGTGTGTGAGTTGTTATAAATTTCATGGAACACATTCGATTCCTACAGATAAAAAAAAAAAATTTTTTTTTGTTTGGTTTATAATGCTGTGTATATCTGGTTGTTTAGTTGATGCCTTTATTTTATGAAAAAAATAAGAACGACTAAATAAACTATTACTGTAGTTGTCTTTACTTGATAAGGTGAATAATCTCATCCTTTCTAATTTGGACAAAAACAGACATGAGTAACAATATAAATGTCAAAAGTCATGAACTCAGACTTCATGAGATTAATACACTTGAATGGGATGACCTAGTGGACACAAATGATCATAACGCCTCTACTGTGCATAATGGAGGTAAATGGTAGTTGATTAAAGCACAATCAGTCACTTGTCTGGATTGCACCATATATTCTATTATAACTTAAAATTAACTTTTGCAGGCACCGTTCCATATTTTGATCAACAAGATCAAATTTTACTGAATGACAGTTTCAACAATGTAAGAAAATATTATCTTCTTTTATTTATATTCATGACCTTTTTGTTGTCTTTTTATCATTTGAGTTCTGTGATGGACAGTTAGTTCTTTGACTTTTTTTTACTTGGGAAATAAATTTTATTAGAGAGAATTTGAGTGAAGAACTGGAGAATAACTAGGGGGAGGATAAGATACCCTCTTTTTTAATTTCTAATATTAATAATGGAAAGGTCAAGAAAGGAGGAAGATTCCAAGATGCAGCAAGGCTATTCAATCTCTTTGCATGTTGATAGTGAAAACTATCATGAAATAGCCATGAGCTAATCACCAGAGAGAAGCCTAAAGTACAAACCTATCCTAAAGCAAACCAAGGGACCAAGAGATCCTAAAATTGCAGGCATTCTTCTTCAACCAAACAGGCCAAAGAACTGCAAAAACTGCAGTGTCACAAAACTTTTGCCTCCTGATTGTTGGTCCTTTGAAATTTATCATAAGACCATTTCATCCTCTTTAAAGTATATGAATAGAGATTTTATTATATTTCCTAGACAACATGTTTTATAGATGTTCAGTCATTCAGCATCCCAGACATCGGCATTTAAGTGTCTTTTTGAATATTATATTATTGTTTCATTATACATGCTTAGGAGTTAAGATGCCATTTTACCTTTGTGATACTATTTTTTAAATCACCTGTAATCACAATAAAGGCCACGGCCATTTTGAAGAACAGGCCTTGAAATTACAGTGAAGGAAATATTTATTTTTACTTATTATACCTCACTTATATCATTTCCTTTGCTTCCTATTCCTTCTTCTCCCGCTTTTTTTGGTTCTTTTTTCTGAAGATACTTGCTTTTTAATAGCCGCTGCTTTGTAATACTTGCTTTGTCACCAGGTAGCCAACAATCTATCTGCAGAAATTCCTTCTTTTGGTAATCTTACTCAGCCAATTTCTGGGAGCAACAGAGTTCCTTACAATTTTTCTGAAAGTGTTACTCTTCAGATGATGGACAATCAAGCAAATCCACATGAGCAGAGGAGTAACGCAGTTTCCTTAAGTGGTGTTGATTCCTTGGACACTTTGGTCAATGATAGATTGCAAAATCAAGACAGCTTTGGAATGTGGGTGAACCACATCATGTCTGATTCACCATGTTCAGTAGATGACCCAGCTCTTGAATCACCAGTTTCATCCGTTCATGAACCATATTCGTCTCTGGTAGTGGATAGTCAGCAATCTTCTCTGCCAGAACAAGTATTTACCATCACTGATGTATCCCCTACATGTGTATCTTCCACCGAGAAATCAAAGGTTTCCTTTGCCCTTCTTGTAGATCTACTTACTAGCAAATATTATCTGCTTTAAGCATATCTTTCTTTAACAGTTAACTCTAATGTTTTATTTGGTTTCTTACTTCTTAGTTGATTTCTTAGTCGTTTCTTTCAATCTTGATTGTGTTCCTGTTGAATTCCATAGCTGTAAACTGCAAAAATATAAACTCCAAGGATTATGAATTATTAGTTCTTTTCAATCTTGCCAAAATCATTTTTAATTGGTGTTATGAGTTGCTCTTTGGATACAAGCATGCACATCTTCATGTATACAAATTGTAACAGAATTTAACAGAGTACATACTTGCTGCTTGATGAATTCATATGTTTGCTTCCTGTTATTTTGACTTTCTGAATTCCTTTACTTGCAGGTTCTGGTGACTGGATTTTTTCTTAAGGACTATATGCACCTTTCAAAGTCCAATATATTATGTGTCTGTGGTGATGTTATTGTTCCTGCAGAAATTGTTCAGGTTGGGGTCTATCGTTGCTGGGTATCACCACATTCTCCAGGATTCGTGAATCTCTACTTGAGCATTGATGGCCATAAGCCTATTAGCCAAGTTGTTAATTTTGAATATCGTACTCCTGCTTTGCATGATCCTGCAGTTTCAATGGAAGAGAGTGACAATTGGGACGAGTTTCGACTACAAATGAGGCTTGCATATTTGCTCTTTGCTAAACAATTGAGCCTTGATGTTATCTCCAGTAAAGTATCACCTAAAAGACTTAAAGAGGCTAGGCAATTTGCCCTCAAAACATCATTTATTTCCAATAGTTGGCAATACTTAATCAAGTCAACTGAAGACAACCAAATTCCGTTTTCACAAGCAAAAGATGCCCTATTCGGAATTACATTGAAAAACAGACTAAAAGAATGGCTTTTGGAACGAATTGTTTTAGGCTGCAAGACTACTGAATATGATGCTCATGGCCAAAGTGTAATCCATTTGTGTGCAATTTTGGGATATAATTGGGCTGTTTCCTTATTTTCATGGTCAGGCTTGTCATTGGATTTCCGTGATAGGTTTGGATGGACAGCTCTTCATTGGGCAGCATATTGTGGAAGGTATAATATACAGACATCCCACTTGTTTAAACCATTAGCCCTTCTGTAACTATATTGAGCTAACAATCCTTTTTTGACATGGTTTCACCATTCATGTTCCTTTTTGTTTCTCTTTTCCCTGCATAAAGGCGCACATTAACATAATGAATGTGGATTTAGCATGATTTTGGTAAAGTAGGCTGTTTGAACTTTGAATTAAAATTTGTTATACATTTGATTTAAAATTTGTATCTTCAGGGAGAAAATGGTTGCAACTCTGTTGTCTGCTGGGGCAAAGTCAAATTTGGTCACTGATCCTACTCCACAAAATCCTGATGGATGCACTGCTGCTGATCTTGCTTATATGAGGGGTCATGATGGCTTAGCAGCTTATCTTTCAGAAAAATCTCTGGTTCAGCACTTCAATGACATGAGCTTAGCTGGAAATATCAGTGGCTCACTGGAAACTAGCACGACTGATCCAGTAAATTCTGCAAACCTTACCGAGGACCAGCAGAACCTGAAGGATACGTTGGCAGCTTACCGAACCGCTGCTGAGGCAGCTTCCCGCATACATGCTGCATTTAGGGAACAGTCTCTAAAACTGAGAACTAAGGCGGTTGCATCTTCCAATCCAGAGGCTCAAGCACGCAAAATAGTTGCAGCAATGAAGATTCAGCATGCCTTTAGGAACCACGAGACAAAGAAAATGATGGCAGCTGCTGCTCGCATTCAGTGTACATACCGTACATGGAAGATTCGTAAAGAATTTCTTAACATGCGTCGTCAGGCTGTTAAAATTCAAGTAACTTCTCTTCTAGTTGGCACATACATTAACAACAGACTTTGTTGGGCAAATTGACTAACATCTATGTTACAATGCAGGCTGCATTCCGGTGCTTTCAAGTTCGGAAGCATTATCACAAAATTCTTTGGTCTGTTGGTGTGGTTGAGAAAGCAGTGCTGCGTTGGCGTTTGAAGAGAAGGGGCTTCCGTGGTCTCCAGGTCAAAACTGTCGAAGTGGGAACCGGAGATCAGGATCAGCAAAGTGATGTAGAGGAGGAATTCTTCCGGACTGGTAGGAAACAAGCTGAAGAACGTGTTGAGAGATCTGTAGTACGTGTGCAGGCTATGTTCCGTTCCAAGAAAGCACAAGAAGAGTACAGGAGAATGAAATTGGCTCTTAATCAAGCAAAGGTGACAGTTAATCTATACATTTAATTAATCCTAGGAGGATTTGGTTTTGCATGTTTTTTCACCTGTAGAATTTTCCTTTGTGCAGCTGGAGCGGGAATACGAACAACTTCATAGTACTGAAGTTGACATGCAACTGTAGATTTTGTAAGTTCCCCTTGACCCTTTAAGACTTCCTTAGTTTCCTAGAATGGGTCATTATATACAGTTTTCATCTGTCATTGGGCTCTATTATTGAAACTTCTGATGCAAAGATACTGTGTCACCCCAAAGTTTAATATACAGAATACTAGAATAGTTATAGCTGCAAGCCTGGTCCGGGGATGGTAATGAGTAATGAGCTTCTTCGTTTCTTTTAACTAAAAAATAGCAGAGGCAACAAAGATCAGAGCTATTTTTTATAATTATTATTTATAGGCGCCAACACATCTTCAGTATTAGCCCATATGTACAAAGACACTTTTTGTTTCTTAAATTACCATATCCAATATCAGTTATCTCTCTATATTAATGATTAAATTTATCATGATACTCACAGATATTATGTTAGTTAAATCTAAATTAAAAACAAATTGTATCAATAACAAAGAGCACGAGATAATCCAATGTCATTTGATTGGTATATTTTACGGGCACGGTTGTAACTGTAAGACTATAGGGATGAGGAAAGTTTGGTCACAATTTAGTTTAGTGGCTTTGTTTCTATGAAGCCTGCCTTAGTAGTGCATGCTACCACTGTCTTCCGGAATATCTGCGTGTGCATGAACAAATAGGACACGGATCCTCTCTAATGAAGAGAGAAAAAGACACAGGATTCAGGTGAAACACATTTGTTAGGCAATTGGATCCTTTGTTAGGTGGGTCCCATCTGAACCTTGTTTTTCCTTTGCATTATAAACAAATATAATTTTTATATAATTTTTCAAAGTATACGATTGCATATATTAATAACAACTAGATTTATACTTGCATGGCCAATAAGATATGACACAATTGGTAGATTGTGAGGTTCTTTAATCATGTTAGTACTTAGTTGGAATTCAATTTTTGACCTTGTATATATAAAATACTTTGCTGGGAGGAAAATATGTGATTTCTACACTTCAAAAGATTGAACAATGTTGTATCTTTCTACAAGCTTTTATACAAATCTCTCTATTTAGAGCATGTTTTAAAAATATAAAGCGAATTCAATATTTATCATAAAGAAAGTAGGAGAATGTTGTAGGATAATATTATTCCAAAAGATTTACGCATTTATATCCGCGTGGTGATTGTGTGTGTAGAGAGTGAAAGAGAATATATTAAGTGACAGACATGTGAGAGTAGTGAATATAAATCAATAAATTTCACATAAATAATCAATTAAAAACAGAACTCACGTCTTTTTTTTAAAGTCATTAAAATAACCTTAAAATAACTTTTGTTTTTTACTATCAATATATGTATTTTTAAGATTTAGTCTTATCATTTCACCTTCTCATTTTGCACGCTGCCTTATTGAGGTCACTTCCACCTTCTGAAGACGGATCAAATGATAAGGCTATTTTTATTTGAGAATGAAGGAAACAAATAATTATTAAAATTACAAGAATGACTAAAAGTCATAGCCTTTTTTAAGTGATTAATGTGACCATTGACAAGTATGATCAAAATTTACCCATCGAATTTTCAAATGAAAATAATTCTATCATTTGATAGATATCTATGAATAATAATGATGTGATTCATGCACATCAAATAAGCCTTTACACATTTTTTTAAGGAAAAAAAACTCACTTCAGAATTGTGTTTTTGACTGCTAATATTTTCATAACCTAACATTTTAAAATTGTGGAATCAAAAGTCAAAACCTAAATACTTGTATCCCAAATATAAGCTGTTTCCTTCAAACCACTCAAGTGGGTAAGAGATTTATTTACATATGGCCTTGCGATGTTGAATAAACCTAAAGTCTATTTGAGCAAATCTAAGCTGATCTGGAGACATCTTTCAACCCGAGTTTCGTAAACAAATGAGATTGAGAAAAGTGGACTAACAAATTATCGTTGGTCACAAGTATCCTAAGATTACAGCCACCAAAATATTCTCATTATTCCTTATGGCCGCAGTGTCGATTGTCAACTAAACGAAAAACACTGTCAAACGTGCACAATCACAACGTAACATTCAAGCCACCATTTATTAATTAATAACTATGCAATTTTAATAACATATATATATATATATATATATATATATATATATATATATATATATATATAGAACTGCAACACAAGCTTGCAACTGACACCAAAAAATAGAGAAACAAGTATGTCTCATTCATAACAAAGAAAAAGTAAAACCACCATTAAAGTATATCCAATTTACATGAGCAGAGATACGCTAATGTGGAGACTGCATTAGCATGAGGATAATAAAGAACAAACACTTGTTCTCTATTTAATGTACTGAGAGAGCCACTGAAAGCCTTCACCATACCCCATCTTGCGGACAATACTGCACATGAAAACCTCCAAAGGACGAACATTGGAGTCAACCAAATTAACCTTGCCTTTGCCTGTGGTGAAGTTAGTGAGGCCCATATGATAACGTAGTTCATCCTCTGAAGCAGCATAAGGTATGTCAATCTTGTTTCCCAAGATGAGGAAAGGCACATTTGCTAGTGACTCGTCAGAGAGAAGAGCATCCAACTCCTTCTTTGATTCTGAAAACCTTTCCTTGTCAAATGCATCAACCAAGTACACTACAGCATCCACCTACATGATTTCATCATCATCAAGCAAATTAGGCAGATTTCAAAGCAATAACGTTTTGGAATTTAGAAAGATGTCCATGTCAATGTTTGATTTGAAAACTCGATAGCAATCAACATATGAATTAGGTATTAAAAAACAACCAATCACATACTCTCATCTCTTTTTGTTCTTTTAGCTACGTGCAAATGTGCAATTAAGAAATTTCCTTATAAATTATATACATCATTTAGCATCATTTGTCAAATCCATATTCCATACCCAAGTGGCATGGCATTTACGAAACAGAAAATTCAAGCTAGCATGCTTTGACTATCAATTCAAAAACCTTATTATAGGATGTAAAATTACAAACAATCTAACATACCATGCTCAATAATAATAATGAACTAAAGGAATTAAAACCATTCAAATGTCCTGTATTCATAAACATGAAGTGAAACTGAAAAATTAAAATAAGAAAAAAAAATATAAGAAACCTGAGCGTAATAGTCCTTCCAGACCCTACGAGCAATCTGGTGGCCACCCAAGTCGAAAGCCTTAAACTTTATCTTCCCGATACTCAACTCCTCCGAAGTGGGATATTGAGTAGGCTGATGCTGAACAAGTCTCTGCAAAATTTCAATTTACCACTTTAAAAAATTATTATAAATATAAGTAAAACCAAAATCCAATCCAATAATAAGAATATCACAAAAGTAAAGTTAAAAAAGAAAAACAAAAAAAAAAAAAAAACCTCGTCTTTGAGCATGTGAAGCAAAGTGGTCTTCCCAGCATTATCTAACCCAAGGAACAAAATCTTCGCCTCCTTTTGCCACAGACCAAGGGTCGCCAAAATTCCATAGAACCAATCAACAAGAAACATCCTTTTTCTTTTTCTTGAGAAGTTTCACAAGTGGTGTGAAAAATAAACAACAAAATCTCCGACAAGGTCGCCGGAAACTCCAACGGTAGAAGCCAAGAGAGAAAACTAAACTTCCTAACTATTAAAATTCAGAAGAATAATCGACAGAGGCACCAAGAAAACGCAACGCGAAAAGAAGAACCATTTTTCTTTTCTTTTCTTTTCTTTTTGTTTTTCTGCCTTCAGTTATTTTTCATCATATATTGGGGACGATTGAATACCGGTTACCGGCTTGGCCAGTGAAAGATATGGACTGAGCGGGGGCAGAGGAAAATGAGCAAAAATGTTTATGAGGGCAAAACAGGGGAAACTGGAGTAGCCGGTTATTGGCTGGAAATTCCAGTTGTGTGAATTTGATTGGTTGGTACGCGTCATTGGGTTTAACAGTTCATAGTTCATACTAGAGCCTCATAAATAATAATAAATAAACCACAGATTTTTCTTAAATAGTTAGGCTGCAGAAAAGCTAAACAAATTACAAAACGTCAAAAACAATGGAACAAAAAAAAAATTACACGTACGTGAAAAGTTGTTGTCACTTATCTACGAAAAGAATCGCGTGTGTGAAAGGCGTTTTTGAATTCGTTTCAACTCGACAAAGGAAACGTACTGCAGTAAAGTGTTGCTTTTTATCCAAGTATTTTTTGTCCTATGCAAAATTACTAATTACAGTAAATTTAATAATAATAAAATAGTAATCTCTAAATCAATTTTATTTAAGCCCAATTGATAGCAAATCAATCAGGCACATTGTAAACTCATGCTTCTATCATAATATATCATAGGGCATACGTGCAAATTGTGGCATTGTCACCCATGCTTCTATCTTAATGTCGCTAGAGCATGCATGCAGGTTATGGCATTGAAAGTTGAAACTCACTTTTGTTCTAATTTCCACAAGACATGTCCATTACAAATTTACAATCAGTGTTGCCCTTGACTCTATAGTTTGTGAAACTATCTCTTGTTTAGCTGTGAGAATAAATAGAGAAACAAAAAAAAAAAGGTTAAATTAGATTAGTGATCATCTAATTTATTTTTTAGATTTAACTTGGTTTTCTAATTTTTTTGGAATATAATTTGATATGCTAATTTTTAAAATCTATTCAATTTGTTGATGTAGTCTAAATTGGACTTATAATGTTAAGAAACTGTATTTTTTGGCTGCTTACAATCACTTAATGACTACAAAATGTATATTTAGAAGATAAGACTAAATTTAGATGACAAAATCACTTAAATTAATTTAGATGACAAGATCAAATTAAACTAATTTTTAAAAATAAGAGGACCAAATTAAATCCAAAAAATTAAAGAATTAAATCAAACCAATTTTAAAAATTAAATGATCAAATTGAATTAAAAAAAAATAGATGACCAAATTAAACGAAAAAATAAATTAGAGGATAAAAATTAATTTAACAAAAAAATAGATTAAATTTTAAATTATTTAGAATATGAGATATAAGAAAGATGACATGAATAAAATATTTTTCATATTGTTTAGTTAAAATAATAGAGAAATATATTAAATGACTTTTCCACTCTTATAATATAATATAATAAAGTTAAATTAAATTACGACATGTTTAATTATGTTATCACTCAAGACCTCAACCCAATAAGGCCTCGCTAGTCTCCACATTTTGGCTTGAAATAAAGGTATTTTAAGAAACATCTGGATACGGACTCAACTAAATATTGGTCAATAAATAGTTGGTCGTAAAATTAAACTCAATT
This sequence comes from Glycine tomentella, assembly GCA_007407185.1. Taxonomy (NCBI): domain Eukaryota; kingdom Viridiplantae; phylum Streptophyta; class Magnoliopsida; order Fabales; family Fabaceae; genus Glycine; species Glycine tomentella. The sequence continues at coordinate 1,797,722 of PYAF01003410.1, read as the reverse complement.
TTTTTAAAACTAAAATTTATTTTTTTTGAATCTTATAAATAAATAAAAATATTAAAAAAATCACACTAAAAATAATCACTCAATTTTTATAATAAAAATTAATTGTAAACAAAACTTATGAATATTATGTATTAACGTCATAATAACCTAAAAAACACACCGGCAGGATGGTTACTAATGATAATCCATCTAAAGATTGAATAGCTACTAATGATACTCATCCTAACACTAATGCAGTCTGCACCCATACAAGACGTTAATTACTACTAAAATGGTATACACTTATTTTAAAAAAATTATCATGCTCTACAATACCTGCGAAGTTAGGTGTTGAAATGCCTTTCTAGGTAGCCAAAACTATCCCGTCCTCCTGGTTTCTACGCATAATCAAATCTTCAATTCAAAAGTAGACGTGACTCCATAAAGTAACCTTGTTCTTAAAATCTTTAGTGGGTTAAAAACATGATGTCCTTCAAATCAAATCTAAGGTAGATATAAAAAAAAAAAATTACAAAAAAAATTACTTATTTCATTATCTGAAGACTCCACATTATGCACAAGTAAGGGAGAGGGATATTGTATTAAGTCTTACTTTTATATATGTAAAGAGACTGTTTCCAGATTCGAACCCATGACTAACAAATCATTAAGACACAACTTTATCGTTGTATTGAGACTCGTCCTCAAATCTAAGGTAGATATATTATGGGAAAATAGATGATGCAATGTCATTATAAAATAATTTTATAATTTTATTTAAGTACAAAGCTCTATGGATAATAAGTTTGTTGATTTTGTAAGTGGATCGGAAGAGAAAGAGATAAGAAAAAGCTCAGTTTCCAGTCAAAATCTTCCGGGAAGAAAGTCGAATAAAACAGTATTATTGTGTTTCTCCCCACTCATACATAACCCCTACAACAAAATCCAGGGTTTCAAACAGAAAATATCCCTCACCCCACAAGAGAAAATATCTAAAGATACAAATTTTGACACATGACATAACATCACTGCAGTTGTATTAAATAATCCAATCAAAATGAAATCATCAAAAGCAAAAACAAAGAAAAAACCTCTTCTGATGTAACTGCAGACAGTGCTAGTAGATCAAGGAAAGGGGGGAAATGATGCCAGAATCTACTTAATATATTGAGAGACCCACTGGAAGCCATCTCCATATCCCATCTTGCGGACAATGCTGCACATGAACACTTCTAGAGGCCGAAGGTTCGACTCTGTGAGGTTGACCTTCCCCTTCCCCGTGGTGAAATTGGTCAGGCCTAGATGATAACGTAGCTCTTCTTCTGATGCAGCATATGGAATGTCAATCTTGTTGCCTAGCACAAGAAATGGAACATTTGCCAGCGATTCATCTGAAAGCAAGGCATCAAGCTCCTTCTTTGATTCTGGAAACCTCTCTTTGTCAAAGGCATCAACCAGGTAAACTACCGCATCCACCTAGAAAACCAAAGTGCGTGTGAATTCTAAAGCAATACCAAAACTTTCTAAGCAGCATTTGGAGCCATTGCATTTTAGGTATGTGTTTACAAACAACAATTACAATGAATCCAGGGGAATAAAGTGAAAAACAATCATTGATAAAGAAACCACCAACCTCAAACAAGCTATGGCTCAATGGAATACAAGTCATGCATGACACACAAGGGCAGAAAAAAAATCGTGAAACTCATGTGATAACCTGGCACACCAAATAGGAAGTGAACAATAATGAATAAACCAACCAAAGCTAAGAGAGTGGTGTCAGCCAACCCTGAAGCCGTTGGATCTATGAAAGATTAATTAACAAGTCTCAAACTGATAACAGGAATCAAAGGATTGACAAAGTGATAACCAATGCCTCCTATAAAAAATACCCCGCACCTCTTCTTCACGAGCACAAAAGAAATACCATTTAGTAGAAGCCAAAGATCAAATTGAGCTTATTATTTACCACTCAAGATTTGAATTAGAATTCACAAATCTACAACATCCAAATCCCACCGAAAGCAGATATGCACCAAAGCTCTAACAAAAAAAAAAAATAGAATCCCACGGCCACAATCCAAGCCCCATTTCTTAGAAACTACAAATCACATTAACAGTGCACAATACACACATTTTATCATTGAAAAGTGAAAGGAAAAAAAATCAGAAATTGATAAGCGAAAATGAAGAGATTGAGCGACCTTTGCGTAATAGTCTTTCCAGACTCTGCGGGCAACTTGATGACCCCCCAAATCAAAAGCCTTAAACTTGATCTTCCCAATGCTCAATTCCTCCGAAGTGGGGTGTTGGGTCGGCTGGTGCTGAACTAATCTCTGAAATTGCATCGAAAAAAATGAAAACTTTTTTTAATAATAATAAAAAGGTATTTGATTTGATATTTTGATGTTAAGGGAGAGGAACCTCACCTCGTCTTTGAGCATGTGAAGGAGGGTGGTCTTCCCAGCATTATCGAGACCGAGGAAGAGAATTTTGGCTTCTTTCTGCCAGAGACCGAGGGAAGCTAGAATGCCATAGAACCAATCGAAGAAGAACATGTTTTGAGATCCAAACGAAACGGAAGGGGAGTTGCAGAGCAGAGCAGAGCAGAGCGAGTTTTTGAATCTGGGGGGGGAGAAAGAAAAGTCCCAGATCGCTGGTTACTAACCTAGATCCCACCGAAGTCTTAGATTGTCCTTTAAGGCGAAAATTAATTCAGCGTTCCAAACGCATGTGGTAGGAATAGGAATGCACCTCATTCTCTTTTTTGTCCCAAACACGACATCTAACTAAGAACAGGGACCCTTATTCTAAACCAAGCTTGTGGCTCTATGTGTGTCATTTGTCAACTCTGATTTTTATTATTGTTCAAATATTAATAAAATGATCTTCAAATTAAACCCTTAGGAACGTTTGATTGAGGAGAATTTTTTTTATAACTGAAAATTATGATTTATGATTTCTGAAAAAGTTAATTCTTGACAATCATAATTCTTAAAAATATATAAATATGTTTGATTAATCTTAATATATTTGTTAAAAATTAAAAATTTATATAAGTAAAATATGTAATTAAAATTTTCTCTCCACTCAAAAAAGTTAAATCTTTATCTCCTTTCTTAAAATGTTTTGGCAAGAAAATAAATTGAAATTAATTTCTGAAAATCATAGTTTACCGACAATTTTTTTTATTAATTGCAGAAGAAGAATACAAGATCATAAATATATTTAAAACAAAATCATTTCGCAAAACGTTCAAACTAATTCCATTTTTTTCGTTATTGTGCCTCCACCTTCAAGTTCTTATGGGCCACAAGCCCATCCCTCCCTATACGCAAAGGGCATTATCGTCATATCAAGGAAAGTCTTAGGGTTTCGCCTCACAAGGTGGCATATATAATAGCCCACCTACGACTTCCCCCAACTTCTGTTCTGCAGAAAACCTTAGCCGAACCGGATCTTGACGATTAGGGTTCGCTCTGTTCAATTTCTCTAACAAACAGGTTCTTACTTTTTGGTTGCCCTCTTCATCGTCTTACATTGTGTGCTTTGAATTGCAGAGATGGCTAAGTCGAAGAACCACACCGCTCACAACCAGTCCTACAAGGCCCACAAGAATGGCATCAAAAAGCCAAAGAGGCACCGCCACACTTCCACCAAAGGGGTATTCTCCGCTTCGTTTCTTTCTCTATTGATCTACGTTTATATATTTTCCGATGAATCATATTTCATACCCCTGTTTTTTTAAATGTGATTTTTGTTTTAATGATTTGTTGTTGGCAATTCATATAGATGGATCCAAAGTTTCTGAGGAACCAGAGGTACGCGAGGAAGCATAACAAGAAGAGCGGTGAAACAGCCACGGAAGAAGAGTAAAGTGTTACTCTCAAATTGGGCTATTAGGATTTGATTTGTATTCAAGTCCCATATGTTTTGTGTCAAATCTATCTTTAGTAGTATAGTCATTTTGATGAGTTAATTTAATCCAGAGAGAATGCAGTACTTACTCTTATAGCATCGTTGTTGGTTTTTGTTAAAGACCCCTCCAAATTTTATCGATGGATTATTATTCAGTTGTTTATGCTTTCAGTAACTGCTATAGTAATGTTTATCTTTTAGTATGCTTATGAATATAATTATATCTGAGCAGATGTCTTGGATTTGCATATAACGTGCTCAGGGAGTTGATTTTATTTTATTTTGTCAATTTCATTTATAGCTTACTTTGATGTTATAAAGCTATAGGGGAAGAACGGTATATTTCTAACTGTCATTTGTGTTATGATTTCACTTTGCTCATCTATTGGTTAACGTCTAAGTTGCAATTTTCCTGTTAATAACACTGATGTTTGGTAAAGAAATGAACTAGAACACATGAATTAGGGTCTGTTTAGATATATTTTTTCATAAATGATCTAGGATAAGAAAATAATAAATAAGCTTTATAAGCTAAAATTTATTTATGCGCAAGCTAAATTCAGATTTTAGAGAAGTTGATGAGTGTTTCCAAGAAGTTAATATGAGAGTTTTGGAGAATTAATTTAAGTATAAGCAAATTTTAGTTGATGGATTTTTTTCTCTTTTCTTTTTTCCCCCTAAAAATACTTAATAGAATAGTTTATCTAAAAGGATTTTGATTAGGCAAAAAAATTAATTGTAATTTAAAAAAAATTACGAAAATACTGTAATTTACAAATTATTTAGAAGAGATGTAATACATGTGTCATTTTGAAACACCTCATATTGCGGCGCGGCAAGTTTCTGAAGGGGATTTGTCCAAAAAAATTTTCCCAAAAGAGGCCTTTAAGTGTTTCAAAATTGCAATTTAATATTCGGACATCCAAAAAATTTCTTGTTTTCTAATTTTTTATTTATCTAGTTAGTGAATTGCATGCAATTTGTTATTTTTCTAATTACTTCTCTTAATTCTGAGCATTTTGACATAAAATACGCCTTCATCGGACATTTCTATCAAAATTTATGATTATTCGATTTTTGATATATTTATTTACCAAAATTATATTATAGATTTTTAAACGATTTTGGTTTAATAAATTAAAAAATGAACAAAATTATAATTTTTCATAAAAATGTTCGATAGAGATAAATAAAAAATTAGAAAAAAAGAAATTTTTTGGGTGTCCAAAGATTAAATTGCAATTTTGAGGCACTAAGAGGCATCTTTTGGGAAAAAATTTTGAGCAAGTCCTAAGGGGGACTTGTCAGCCGCATCTCCTCTCAATTTTGAGCGCGTGGTCATCAGTTTCTCCTCAATCGGACATCTCACTCAAAAGTTATGACCTTCTGAAGTTTCTACGCATCGCGCCGCAATATGACATGTGTCTCAAAATGACACGTGTCGTCCCCTGATGAATCACATTCTCCCTGGGCGTGACTTAGCTCCACTCACGTCCCCCTTGGACGTGATCAAACACGTCCACCTGCAACGTGTTTGATTACTATACATCCATAAATAGTTTGAAAATTACAGTATTTTCGTAATTTTTTTTAAAATTACAATTAATTAATTTTTTTTGCCTTTTGATTATGAAATTATTATCTTGATCCTCATTTACCTTTTCCATCTAATTAAGTAAACATACATAGCCTACCGGACGTAATTTTCCATGATGATCTTTACACGAATAAAATTGGTTGAACTTTCAGTGTTTTATGGATTTTTTAATTTTGGTGATCGGTATATTCTTGTTTAGCTGCTGGATCGTAGAATGATGTGAGCTGACAGCTGAGATTTTTATGTAGTGTGATAGTCTGTTATAGGCATATATTTTACGGGGAAGCATTTAGACATCTTAAAAACGATTTTGCTAATTATTATTATTGCATACTGCTTAAAGAATTTAATAGTAACTTCCTAATATTTTTACGTGGTAAGAGGCTAAAATATTTTGTATAATAGTTTTTTTAGCAAGTTTTCTTTCCCTTTTATCCTTTATCAGATTTTTTAAGAATAATAATTAGCAAAACATTCAGCAATGGAAGATGCTAAATATCATGGACAATTATTTTTAAAGTGGTGTTACAAACGAATAACTAAATGGGGCCAAAGTTAATTCTTGCAAATTTATCATAAAAGTTTATCACAAAAAATAATTGATTTTTTACAGTCAATTTGTGACCTTTAATATTAATCTTCTTTCTTTATCCTAACTTGGAACAGATTATGCTTACAAGACTTGGAATAGACCATACATACAAATACACATAGGCGGAGTTTAATTCTTACAAATACCGAACTAACCGTCCTGGTGAACAAGGAAACCAATTGAAACTGATTTAGATAGCTTATTATCTGATTGGCAATGCAAATTTTGTGGTTGACCTAGTCTTAAACAGAGAGTGTTCCACGTCATACCTATGGATGATCTCCTAATTGTATAGTTTTTAATAAATTTTAACCAATTAAAAAAAATATTAAACAAAATGTTCTTAACATTTATCTAACGTAATAGTATAAATGTCATAATTGAGAGTTGACTCTATAAACATCCTGCTACAATAAAGTAATTAATAAACAATTATTCTATCACAAATACTAGGTGATTGAGTCAATCGAGTTGAACTCTTCTCCGATTAATGGAGAGACTCATTAGGAGAGAAACATGGATATGTGGGAAAAGATTCATTAAAAGAAAGGTAAACATACGAGATAAACACACTTGTATCACATATGTCTCTCTCTCTCCTAATAAACCTCTCCAGATACTCTCCATTAACTAGAAAGGATATTTTTTCGATTCAACCAACTCTACTAGGTACTCGGCGTGCTAAAGTGAACCAATAACCCAGTTACTAATTTAACAAACAAATGTCACTCACACAACTTGTTGAGCAAATCAGATGCATGTGAATGCTTCATATTTGCATCATATGCACCAATAAACATTAGAAATATTTGGTAGACCGATACCAATGACAACCATGGCCATAGGAAAAAGACTTTCATCCAATACTAATTCGAAGCTTTACGTATTGCGTAGTGAAGCCAAAGGTGTGTCGACGAGCATAATTTCATAATCTCTGAAGGAAAACTGTTAATGGTACATACATGTTCGGTGCAAGACTAGAAGCACTCTAAAAAAATAGGCCGCTGTCAAAGGCCCTCTCATTGACTATAATTAGATGAAGCAAACTAGTTTAAAAACTGCAATAATGAACATAAGCATCTTTGACAGGCACTAAGAATACCAAGTAGAAAAGAAACCATTACATGTAAGCTTCGGCAGTTATTCATCATCAGGTCATTATTGATTTCCCTCAAACGGTTCCCCTCTTTTACTGGATTCTGAATGTGTTTGTGTCTTCCTCCTGAAGATGAATATTTTGGAAGTCCCTAGTACAAGTAAATTTCTTCAAAATTTTATACTTTGTTTGGGAAGATTAGACAGCAACTGGTTCACTTACTGGGCTAGAAGCTTGTGCTTTAACCTGCCTCAGTAATATAAGATACACGTGTTAAGGCGCCTGCAACAATAAACTAGCTGTGTGTGTGCAAGTCTGAAGGTGAATGTTCTTTGTTTCAATTCTTTACTCCTTATTGTTATCTTAATAAGGTTAAATACAAAAGTTATTGGAAGTAATTAAGGATTAGCTCACCTTTGCTGATTTGAATAGTTCATCAAGAACCTCAGACAAAGTTGGATGAGCATGAACTGCAAATTTTATGTCCTGCATTGTACCACAAAACGGTGAAATTTACCAAACAGGCAGGATAAATAAGAGTGAAAACTTTGTGTCCATTATTAGTAACTAATGCCAGATACACATAAATGTGGTAGAAAAATTCACCTGAATACGTGTCCCTAATGCAATTGCATTGGATGCTTCATGGATGAGATCTGCTGCATGCAAACCAAAAATATGAACTCCTAGTATCTCTCCATTGTCAGGTCTGTATATCAACTGCAAGAAAGCATAAAACGACAATTAGCAATGTCAAGCTGGTGAAAACAGAGAAGTAAATGCATCCAGAGAAAATGAGACCGTAGAACAAGTCTCGTGACCAAATAATTTTGGCACTGCCAAAGTAACTCTACTAGAGAGCTCATTAGCAAAATTTCACACCTTTATAGCTTCTGTACAGGAATAGCATTAAAGGAGGAAGATACAAAAGTATAACCTTGGCTAGTCCCTCTCCTTCGTTTTCTGCTAGAGCCTTTGTGTTAGCTTTAAAACTTGTTTTGGCAACACTTACTTCAAACCCCTCTTTTTCACCTTTCTCCCTTGCTTGAGGCTGCAGATTTTTATGTTTGATCACAACACATGAGAATTCACGTGAAGAACGAGAGGCAGTAATTTTATTATATAAATAATATAAGGGAAAAGAGGATGGAAAAGAAGAATGGAGAGAAGGTTAACCACACATGAAAGAAAACTCAGTTGTTGTAAAATGTTGCAGTAAATGACACATCATAGAAAATAAAATTATGATATACCTCAGTCAATCCAACCATGCTGATTTCAGGATGAGTGAAACAAGCAGCTGGGATGCTTAAATGATTGAGCACGAGATCTCTTCCAGTGACTTGTTCAACCACTGTTAGACAATTTTTTCATCAAATGATATTGCAGCAAAAACTAAAATTTTTGGAAAAATTACATGAGTTACCACTTACCTGAAATTCCTTGCGCACTGGCAGCATGAGCAAGCATCATCTTGCCATTTGCATCACCAATACAGTATAAATGAGGCACCTATCATTCCACATCCTATGTCAGTAACAATAAGTCAGGGAGGGATAATTATTGCATGAGAAATTGAGACAAACCAGCTTGCCATTTGCATCAATTACTTGCATGCGCTCATCCACAGGAACAAAACCACGCTGTGTTACCACATCAATCTGTAGGTACAAGGTTAACAAAAATATACAATTACTTCCTTTAGAGAAAATCTCCTAATCCTAAGCATATCTCTATCGGAATTGCTTACATTCTCCAATCCAAGACCTTGCGTGAACGGAGCTCTTCCAGTTGCTATTAGTGCAGCATCCACCTTTAGCAAAGCAAAGACAGCAATTTGTAATAAATCTGAAGTAATTAACTATACAGGTAAAAGAAAAGGGAGATCAAACTTAAGCTGGTTACATCCTAGTCCAAATTAATTAAGAAAACAAACAATAGAATATAATGAAAAATATGAAAACTACTCCTAAGCGATCATCTAAGATACTCTATACAATATTTTAAGATACGATAATGCTATTATGAGATATTTTCTAGATATTCTAAAACTCCCGCTTAAGCTAAAAGCTTACTAGGCTTTAAACTTTCAACAATTAAAAAAAAAATAACAAATAATGCAGTGACACACAATAGAGGGCAGGAAACAGACTAACTATCAAAAAAATGCCAAGTAACTATCCAAAAACATCAAACCTAAGAGACTAACTAACCACCAAAATCCAAATGCAAAAAACTGCAGACCAAAGGAGCCAAACAGCCACAGTAAGGTGGTAAACAGAGGCAATGAGGAAGATGGTACAGTGAGGCAAACAATGGCAAAGGTGGAAGGAAAAAGGGCAGCGCACATGCAGCAAAGGCTGGCCTGACATATTCATGTGACCGCTTTGATACTGCAGTTTATGAGGTTTAGGTAGGGAAACAAGGACTATATTAGACATCTATTGTATTGTAATGTGGTAAATATAAAGCACTAGCTCCTATTTATACTAATACTAGACTTCTAATTCTAATGACAATTTTAAAGATATAATAAATTACTTAACATATAATTAAATATGAAAACAATAACAATATAACATTTTATAGATATTCTAAGCTCTAATGACAATTAAAAAATTTCTCCCTTCTCTCATGGGAGAAATGTTAACAATTGATAATAACAAAGAGATAAACCTAAAAGCTTTTTGGAAAAGATCAAGCTACCTCCAGAGTGTCTTTTGGCTCCTTCGTTTTTGCATCAATAAGTTCAATCAAGACAGGTTTCCCATCCCTTGCAGGCGTGATCTATACAATAAACATGAGGACTGTAGCATGTCATAGTAGCCAACTAATAAAATTATATCAAGAAATTACAAGATGTGGTTACCTTGGTTGCAAAAACTCCAGTATGATAGTCAATATTCCGGGGATTTATAAGGACCCTCTGAGCCAACTTACTAATTTCAGGATCAAATCCAGGCATAAGTTGATCTAAAGCTTCTATAAAAGTAACCTGCAGAATACTAATTATTACTTTGCTAATCTTTTCAGGAATAAATTAGGGATCATAATTTTTTTTAAAAAAAGGAAATAGTATAAAGATTAAATATTTGTTAACTTCTTGGAGTAATAAAAAGTATAAAATGCAATGTGATTTTACAGAACATCTACATATTTCTGATGTCAAATGATAGGATCGATTATTTGTAAATATTTCTCAAGAACAAAAGGTAATGAAAAGAGAAAGAAAAAGTATCACAATTCACAAAGATGGGCTACCTCACTTCCAAGTGCTGTATATACATCACTGAATTCAAGACCAATATATCCACTTCCTACAATTGCTATCCAATCAGGAACAGACTCCAATTTGAGTGCGTGATCACTGGTAATCACAGTCTTCCCTGAACATAATTTTTAGGAAAGTTTTCACTAAAAAGTAATCATACCCAACAAAACTTAGAAGCAATCAAGAGATGGAAAAAACAAAAGATACAAAGGTTTGAACTTATACATGAGCATCAAACTTGTGTCATAAATTGGAGAGAAGATTTCCTCATGACATAAATATAGGACCAGACAGAATTTTTAAAATTCTGAATTGGATGGAAGCCAAATTATACATTGAATATCTGTACTTATGTTAAGAAAGGGGATGAATTAGGATATATGGGAGTTTTGTGAAACTTTTAATTGCTGAAGATTTAATGACTGTTTCAGTCTACTTTATGACCGATGTGGACTGCAAAAAGCAAAGCTGTAGGACTGCATGAATCGCTAAATTGACTTTTCAGATTGAAAATCAGAAGATCCGTCTATAGCGAAGAAAGAGTTCCTTATGCACATGTCAATGGAGTCTAATAAAAAAATATGTCCAATTTAAAATGATCACCCTTTTGTCCATTGCATGCTTAGCAACTAATAGCACTCTAGTTTCTTGTAGCTGGAAGACAAGCCTAAATCCACTGAATTCAGTAAAACTAGAACAAGGAACATTAAATATTAATGTCACAAAAGGAAAGGATTGATATGTACCATCAATTTCAATGCCCTTAGGAACAAAAGGAACAGAACCAGTAGCAATGATGATATCTTTTGCAGTTACTATTTTGTCTGAGGAGCCAACTTTCACCTTTTGAGGACCCTGCACAGATTGATAAATAAAGCAGCAACCAAAATGTCAAAATTTTCTTTTTGCCTTTTCATTATAGCTTGACTAAGAAACACATAGCTCAATTCCCTAATAGTTTGTCTAGAATGTAAAAATAAAAAGGAATTTGATTTCTAAATAATTTCATCCAAATAATTTGCTATTTTCAAACATTCCAAACACAAAGCGAGTGACCATACTAATAGCTAAGCATTTATAATGCCATAGAATCCTCACAGGCAATATGTCACATTACCAGAATAGTTCCAAAACCAGTAAGTATGTCTACTCCAAGCGCTTTCATTGAGTTGGTCAAATTATTACGGATTTTCGAAGCAAGATTATTAGCATGGTCAGCGACTCCTTGTCTGTCATAGCCGGCAGCAGAAACCTAAAACGAGCAAAAGATAAAGCAAAATAATCATGTAAGTGTCAATCACTCTACAATCTACACATCTACCATGTAATGTTATTCTAAGAATTTAGTTGTCTTTCTATCAACCAATCAGAAATCATTATTGACATAACTTTTGCAACAATTATTATAAAAATCAACTTACTATACATGGCGTCATGTTATATACGACGTTCATTTTAATTAAATTCATATTCTAATTTCATTACAAATACTCTCACATTGTGCAACACTCTAACCTGTAAGCCAAAGGACTTCAAGTGATGATCGCTCTTTAGTTCTCGCATACGACCACTCACGGCCAAAAGAGCTTTGGAAGGAACACAGCCTCTGTTCACACATGTCCCTCCCACCACATCTCCTTCCACAATAGCTGTTTTCAAACCCTGCAATCATACCGTTAATAAAACTTCTCTCACAAAAATGTGATACTCAACTTACTCTATCCCGCAGTCAGCGTTCAATATTCATTAACGGCTAGGCTATCAATTTCTCGATTCATTATATATATGAAGATCAATTGCCATATCAATTTCCATACGCATACTTGAGATTAATTCGGTTTAGTAACTTAGTAACAACTATGATTATCAATTTATCAAAGTGTGCATCCCGTATTAACAAGTAGGCATGTATTTTTGTTTTCTGAGATCGAACCTTCTCGACGGCATGAAGCGCGGCGCCGTGGCCGCCAACGCCGGCGCCGATAATAAGCAAATCATAGTCGAACGATTTGGGAGGGCTGCCATTGCTAGAGAGCGCGGCAGAGACTGCGGCGGAGTGAGGGCAGCGAGGGAGGTGAGAGTGGTGGCTGTTGCGAGAAGCAGCGGGACCTGAAGTAAATGCCTCGCGCCTCAAGCCGCAGAAGCGGAGATTGAGAGGCGTGGCGGCGGCGGGAGAGTGGAATGAGTGTCGTGATCTGGAAACGGTGGCGGCGGAGGAGGAGGTGGCGGAGAACGAGAGAGAGAGCGAGGAATGCATTTTTGGAGGGAGGGAGAAATGGAAATGGAAAATGGTGAAGTGAAGGAGATGTATAGTAGAGAGAGATCTAAAAGAGAGAGAGGGTATAAGAGAGAAAATGGGACCTCGAGAAGTCCGTTTAGAGTTAGGAACAGCGAGAAGGGAGAAGAAAGGGGCGGACAAATCAAAGAGCGGTCGATCAACTACTTTTGTTAGCTTTGAACTTTGCATAATAAACTCAATGTTTTTCTTTTTTTCTTTCCCTCGACATTTGGTAATATAAACTATAAACAAAGCACTCGAGTTTGATAAAATCATTGAAGAGCGTAATCTAGGCTTTTTTATTTCATTCAAAATAAGTGGTGTTTTAAATTGTTGTTTTACACAAACATTATGTTAGTCAGAACTAACAAAATGAAAAAATTAAAAATTAGTTATAACTTATAGTTTTATGTCAATTTATTAAATTATAAATATATGATAAAATTGTACCTTGAAACATTTAAAAATATAAAATAAAATAAAATAAATGATCATATTTTATTTGATATTTTTATATAAATTTCATATTTATTTTATAGATAAAAATATATTTTGAAGGATAATTGTGAAAATCAAATGAAATAGTTGATCTGAACAATTCGATTAAGAATCAGTTTGGATATCAAATTGATCAATTAAATGGTCAAATCAAACAGTTGTAATTTGATATGGTTTCATAAAATCCAGTGACTCCCCGACCAGATTGGGAACTCGGATTGGGTTTAACATGTTTATAAAATGTATTATATTGATATCTCATGTGGCTAGAGGGTCGTGAGAATTTGTTGTGGTCAACATGATTTGTATACTAGCACTTCTAATGAACCACTACAATTTATCCACGGTCAATGCAATGTATATCGTCAAATATCCAATACCATCGTAAACTAGTAAGTGAATCTCATGCATGTCTTTGAGATCACATGGAAAGGGTTGATGAACAGTATATATATTGGCGTGTAATTTGGGGTTCTTGGAGTATACGTTATTTATAATTAAAAAGTGTTTTTTTTTTTGCATTTTTTAAAACATTTAACAAAACTAAATATATTATTTATTTAAGGAGTAAAGTTTTAAAAAAATTGAACAAAACTGAAAATAATTTTTTAAATAAAATGAACAAAGCTAAAAAAAATGAATAAAATTAATATATTTTAATAATTATATGTGTCGAGCATGATATGAGTACAAGTAAGAGATGGATAGATACAAAATTATACTCGTTCACACTGATTAAGAAAGTTGACATCATGTCACAGGTAAAAAATATAATTATTTTTTAAATACTTTTCATTAGAACTTTATATCACGAATAAAAAAGTATTTGAAAATAAATTTAGAATTAAATAAATGGTGTTTTAGGAATGATAGCATTAAATATGGAAAAAATAGTTAAATTTACTTATTTTAAGTTCAACATACAAGTTCGCTTATAAATGAGTTTAAAGAGAGTATAGAAAATATTTTGTATTTTCAAGCATAGGAGAGAAAGAGATGTTGTGTAAAAGTTACTTGTTTTTAATAGTGATGCATTTATAGTGTTTGGGGTGTTACAAATGATAGATGCAACATTGATAGCAAATGTATAGTAAAGATGATTGATAGTTTTATGATACTTTAATTGATGTGGCATATCTGCCTAGATTTCAAAATAACTTAACCTTTTTTTAACACGTTAGACTTTATTGGTTGTACATATTGAGCATATGACAAAGTTTTGAGAGTTTCTCGAGGTATTTTGACAAAGTTAAGAATTCGAAGTTGCATGATGGACTATATACATTTCAAGATAATTAAAGATGCAACTGCAATATATTATATTTTAAAGCTTGAGCAAACTCATGTGTGACACCTAAGCTAAGTCATACAACTAGACAAAAAAAGTAAAAGAACTTAGCAAGAAAAGTTTGCTTGGTGGTCATTAGTCTAAAAAGACAATCTTGTTAAAGCATTGTGTTTATGGAAGACTATAAAGTAAACCTTAGGAATAAGGTGTAGGACTATTAATTATATCTATTCGAAGGGACTAGAGAGGAATTTGTTTCAACGTTTGGAGTGAGGTTCATAACTTTCATTGATGTTTATGCACGAGAAAATATTGGATTTATGTCTTAAAACAAAATAACAATTTATTCCTCAAATTCAATGCCTTCCTAATATTATATTCATATATAACTGTAAGTATAAAGTAATAGAGCCTTGAGGAATCAAAACTCGTAATTAGTAGGGATGAGACACCTAACAATACATCCATACTTAAAACCTAAGTCACATAAGACTTCATTTTAATAAAGTTGAACTTCATTACACTAACAAAAAGGTTAAAGTTGAAATTGGAGTTCCTTAAATAAAAAACAACAAACATTTGAGAATGTTATGTTATTAAAACATCAAAAACTTTTGAAAACTTTCAATTTTGTATGAAGATCATAAGTGATTGAAAAGTTTCAAGGTTATGCTTATCTTAAGAAAAATTTATAGAATTTTGAAATGCAAAATGTAAAAGTAGATAGTACATTATACACAATCCTTTTTTTGCTTTATAGGAATAACACCACAAAAATAAATCCTAACATGCATTTGATATTTTTTTCCATGGTTTTAATATCTATTGAACAATTTAACTCAAATTATTATCTTTTTCAATCTATAATTTTTCAATATCTATAGTTGTAACTT
>PYAF01003410.1:1770119-1782212 GCA_007407185.1 Glycine tomentella | reverse complement strand
ACTTCAATTGTAATATAATCTATATTATTAGACGTATTTATTTATTATAAATCTTAATTGTATAAAACAAATAATTATTATTTGCACTGCACAAATTAAAATACTAATTTCATATTCTTAAAGTTGTTAATGTTTAATCAAATAAATTTTTTAATTTTTTATATATCTATTTAAAAATATAAATATTCTTAAAGTTAAATTAAAAACATATTGCAGAAATTCACATAAATGATAAATGTGGATTGTACTAATAATCTTAGACTCCATTTATTTTGCAGAGAAAGAAAGTAATAAGAAATGAATAATAAAAGGATATGATTTACACATTTACACTCTAATTTAAAACTTTCATTTTATCTCTTTTTACGCTACCAAAGAATAGCTTAACGATTTGTTTGAATGTAAAACATAAAAAATCACAAATAACAAATATATTTTAACTAAAGAAATAAAAATAAAAAAAAGTTATTTTGGAAAAAAATATTTATTACTTATTTTTATTTAAATTTTTTTCCCTGAAGGCAATGGAGCAGAAAGTTGAAACCACATAAAAAAAAAAACACAGGAACCGTTGTCGCGGTGTAAAAGCCCCGCGTTCACTCAGTTAATCGGTTTGGTCTACTTTTTCCAAAATTCCAAACAGTCCCTCCGTCCAATGTGATCAAATTGCGACAGAAAGAAGCGCGCAATCGCACGGATCGCACTGAAGTGTATGGCCCATTCGTGATTTTCCGGAACCTCCAGGGGCATTAATGCGAATCCACATCATTAATTCAATGCGTTAATAGTTTTCTACTTCTCGTTTTGCTTAATCGAAGGTCGGGACGGGACAGTCTTGCACAGAGAAAAAATATTAGAGAGAGAGAGAGAGGGAGAGGAGAGAAAGTTCACGTACGCTGCTATGTTGATGGCGGTTAGGGTTTCCTGTTGATCCCGCGAAACTTACTTCCTTTGCTGCAATTGTTTTTCACTCTCATTCTCCTTCTCCTCAAAACCCTAATTCGAAGCCCCCCAAGATTGAGTGTGCCCGTTGCTGCTTCAATTTCGAGGAGTTGCGATGGGAGCGCCGGAGAAATCACAGCCTAACACTAATTCGATGCAGGCAAGTCTTCTGTATTGCAATTGGAGACCTTCTGCCTTGCCCTAGAATGTAGTCTCTGAAGGTTTTTTGCTTTTTGATGTTGTTTGGAGTTCGCGTTTCGATTTAGTTTATTGGAAGCTTTTGATAGATTCAAGTGTTAGTTTCGTAAATTCATTTGAATTGGTTTTCATTTGGTATATCACTCGTGTCCTGCTATGCTTCCGTTGCATGGTTTCTTAAACAACTTGTTTTGGTAGTTTCTATGTTTTAAGCAATCCATTTGTTGCAGTGACGGACCCATATATTTTATTTTAGTGGAGGCAAAGCTTTCTATGATGTCCCCTACGGAGAAATTTTTATGTATTAAGTTGTGATATAAACTGTTCTTTTAAATGTAGCTAGGTGTTGTGTGTGTGTGTGTGTATGGCGTGGATGGTAGCAAGTTCATCTCATAAGAAATTGACCTTTGAATAGTCTAGGACTGGTTATGCATGGAAATATGGTTCCATGCTTTCTGTTCGTGAGGAATTGGGCTTGTTAGGTGCCAATTAAATTATCCAAGCAAATAGGCTTTAATCTAGATATATGCTTCTTGCTATAATAATAATAATTGGATATGATTTCGTGGACATATCCCCAGGAATCTTTAGGAAGTTAGAAATTGAACTGAAGGGTAAGGATTTAGTTTTTACCTTCAAAACTTGTTGGGTACATACTCTTTTGAGCTGTAGTTATTTGACAAGAATCCAGTAGTGTTGGCATGTTTGATTTAAGACCTTTGGATAAGCAAAGACTTATTTGAGCCAGAGATGAATTTCTTGATACTAGATCTGAGGATTTTGGATGCAATTTGGTTGGATAGTATTCTATATTTTATCCGTATGAATTTTTATCTGTTACTGTTAATATGTGATGGTAGAATTTGTGAAGTTGTTGTCGTGTCACTGGGCAGTGCACTAGTTATGGACTTATGGTCCAATTTAGTCTTCTGATGATGTCTTGCTATTAGCTTGGTGTTCACTAAATGTACAAAGCATTTTCTTTTTTCTAGAGTTACTTGCACTATTTCCCTTTCTTACTCAATTTTCTCAACCTTTTGATTGCTACTACCCTGAATGCTGCTTGTTGTGTTGTGTTTGCTACCACATTCTTTTCAGAGTTGGAATTCTACTTCTTTCACCGTAACAATGTTCAATGACGTGAATAGTAAATTAGTAATTCTGGCATCTGTTGATATGTTTTGACTTAAGCACAATAGGCAAATCCAACCCAAAAGACTAGTCCATTATGTGGGAGTCTCATGGCTTAATCTAGCTTTCTATTCTACTCAATGTGGGACTCATAACATGATACTTGATATCATGTTCTTAAATTTGTTAATCCTTTCCCTAGTCATTAATGAGATCCCACTTAAATTTAAGAAATTATACCCAATTGTTACAGTTTCTCTGGCATTTAATTGGATTCTTATGTAGTTGTTTGTCCCTTGGCTTGCTTTCATATAAGCTACTCATTCCTCTCTTGTGTAGACTGGTCAGTTTTTTAGTTTAACTTTTTAAGAATTTATCAACCATTTTATTTAATAATAAAAATTCACATGTTGTTAACTAGTAAAACGGATTTTGTATTAAAAGATCAGTACTCAGTAGTAGTATATTTATCTTTTCAGTGCTTTAATCTTGGTTTTATGCAAACACCCTTATTAAAACAGACTTTGTACTAAAAGATCAGTACTCAGTAGTAGTATATTTATCCTTTCAGTGCTTTAATCTTTGTTTTATGCAAAACACCCTTATTACAAGTGAGGAAAGAAGATCCTATCTGGTGTTAGTATTCTCATATGAGGCAGGTTCAAACTCTGGTTAAATTTCAATAACTCTTGTTTCTTGGCATGCCAGTTTCCTCAAACAGTCAGTATTAGCTTTTGACTATAGTAAAATTTGTTTGATTGTGATGTTTATTGCTTAACTTGAAAAGATACCTTAGTACTTTTTGGAGATAAATTATCGCAAACGATTTTGTTAAACAATTAGGAAGCCAAAACGTCATCCACTTGGTCTTCAGAACTGAAAGACATGAATGAAATAATTTTGTATCAATGATAATGATAATTTTTATTTTCAGTCCTTCATGTACATTAATTACTATTGATGTAGAAAGAAATTTCTTCTTATTATACTATGTAATTTCATTTTATATTTCTTTCCTTCTTTTTTGTTTTTCTGATTTTGCTCCTACCAATCATATTGTAAGAGAAATTGGATGCAGGGGGCATTCTTTTTTCATTTGGCCCATTAAAAACACTGTCTTTTTCGGCCTTGTTTGCAGCTGCTAGTTGCTTCACATTCTTTCTAGCAGAGCCTTTAAATTTAAATTGTTTTTGAAGGAAAGAGGAAATAGAAAGATTTCCTAACAAATACATTATGATTTAGATTTCAGTGATTCAATTACATGAACAATATCTCTATTTTCACAAGAGACAGCAGTTGGTCTGCTTAAGATTAATGCATGTAGTTTATTTGTTTTGTTTTTACTTATATTATAATATTATAATACAATTTGGGTATTTTGAAATTCTTACATGGAATTTGTTCTGACAACCTTTGCTTCTATATTGCTATAAACTGGTTGAGAGGCATATATGATGATTTCTTTTTACTTAATCTCTCTTCTAATTGGATTTCAGCGTGTCAAGGTATATCGTCTGAATGATGATGGGAAATGGGATGACCAGGGTACTGGACATGTCTCTGTTGATTATTTAGAGGTTTGTAAATCTTTTTTATTTTGATGAAGCTTTTATCTGTGACATGACAGCTTGGTTAATGGTATCATTTGATCTGTGTAGCTTATTACACCTGGTGGAAAAAGGCTTTTGTGTTGCTTCTTATTGAAGCTTGCATTTGTAATTGGCTTGCCTATTACTTTGATCTGCTTAATTTTCCCTGGGACAGTGTTTGGATAGAGAATTTCAAAATTCTATGGAATTTGAAATGTATGGGAATTTAATTTAATTGCTTCAATTTAATTAGAAAAAATTAAAATAGCAAGGTGCAACATAGATAGAGATGCACTAAAGTTTTTAGGTGAGAGAGTTCATGGTGAGAGTGAGACCATGAAAGAGAAAGAATTTCCAACTTTTTTCACTTTAGATATTATTTGAAATCCCTTCATTTTAGTTGGAATCCCCCCTCCCCCTCTCTCTAAAACCCCCATTTGCATAAATCAAAATCTAGATATATAACTTATCATATCTAACATCTTCATCATCCAAACTCTCCAATTAGGGGCATCACTGATGTCCTTTGCATCTTGGTCTTGAACCAAGTCCTTATCTTCAATGTGGAGCATCCCCATCCAAGTTGTCCACATCCAAACCTTCATTGTTCCATCATCATTTTCCACAATCCAGTCATTGTCGGACGAAACATCATCCAGATTTAGCTCAAGATTCTTCCCTTTCGTAGCTTGCTTCTTTTTTGGTCATTCTTGAATTAGCCTATCAAATACAACTTCGTTCATTGTTTTATGCTTTGATCAGTTTCTTCTTTTGGTCTAGCCCTAAACAAAAGCAAATACAATTAAGATTTAAGATGCACAAGTAGTTGGCTGGTAAGCGATTTCAAAGAGGGGATTGGAATTTGTATTTGACCTCTTTGCTTGAAACTCTAGTTGTGTTCACACTTTGAGGAACTACATAATGTCAAGCTTAATATCCAAATAACATTTTTGAAGTATGGATGTTCATTTCCATAAGACTCCCACCATGGTCCCACCAATTTGTTGGAGTCTTCTTATCAACTATCATTCTAGCTAAGGACCACCAAACTGAGTCGATCCTTGTAATCATCAAGTTGGACATCAACACCTTACATTGTTTTCATGATCAACCACCATCCTTGTCATACAATCATATTCATATAGCTTCAAGATCAGACTTAAATATAGGACTATAGTGTAATTGAGGGTTAAGAAAATAGTCCTCAGCATGTGAATTCTTTTGAATGGAAGAAAGTTGGGTGCACCATAATAACTCATGGGTGGACTGACAAAAGGAGGGCAATATTGAGGGTGGCCTATTAGCCTTAAATTGAGGGTGCACCATAAAATAGTCCACATCAAAAGCCTTTGCATCCTCATTTAAACGTGAACTATCTTCTTAAACCTCAATTAACACTATAGTCCTGAATGCAAAGTCGGCTGCACCATAATAACTAAAGAGTGGACTGATTCCACAACCCAGCCTGCAATTCCACCAATTTCTGATCCTGCATGTGAGTCAGCTCACATAGAGAGCTGAAGATTGTTGACTTGCACACTCCTACCATTTGTAGCATGATTTTAACTCTGATAGAGGCTTTTATCTTTGTCTTTTGAGTTATAAAATTATAAAATTATCTATTTTTAATAACATTTTCCTTTAGGATTGTTGAAAATATTAATTTTACCTGCTTTCTTCTAATATTTACCTGATTTTTCTTTTTATCTTTTACTAGACAAGCTCTGATATTCATTGCATTGAAAATAAATATAAAATCGTATAATGCAGCGATCAGAAGAGCTGGGCTTATTTGTTTATGATGAAGAGGATAATGAGAACATACTTTTGCATCGCATCAGTTCTGATGATATATATAGGAAACAAGAAGGTAGTTGGTAGCTTTTATGTTTCCTCCCTCTCTTTTTCAATAAAGGGCAGTTGTCTTTCATTTATGCTTGAATAAAAGGGGTCATGGTGTTTATCAGTGTGATGGATGCTTTTGTCTTCAGATACAATCATCTCATGGAGAGATCCAGAATATGCTACAGAACTGGCACTTAGCTTTCAAGAGCCTAGTGGCTGCTCTTACATATGGTTATAACTTACAACTAGCTAATGATTGTCAGAGTTATGTTTTTCTGGGTTTTGTTTCTGCTGCGGTAGATTGAGCTTAATTACCTTTGCTTGTTTCGTTCAGGGACAATATTTGCAATGTCCAGAGGAATATGCATTTTAATACATTAAATAGTAAGTAATGCAAATTCTAATTTCATTATTAGCTCTTTGTAGGATGTGCTTCTGTTTTAGTGTCATTGTTTGAATGTTCAATAGATCATCTATGAAAATTATTTCCTAGGAGCTGGTTTTAGCTTCTGCAACAAAAGAATATAATATATACTGCTGAAACGTGCTATTTACATACTGTTTTTGATAATTTCTTTTGCTTTATTTGCCTAATCAATTCGGTTACTGTTTTATTTACTAAGTATAATTATTTTTTTTGCTGGATTTCTCAGGTGAGCCATTTCACAGTGTAAACAGTGAGCCAAGGGAGTTGCCTGCTGTTGAGCTATCAACACTTCCTTTGATTCTAAATGTTTGGACATTCTGTTTATCTTCTTGTTTTTGTTTATTTCTTTTATTTAGAATAGTAACAATACACACACAAGCCATGAAACTCAAATATATTTTCATCAATTTTGCCTTTTTGTTTGCAGACTGTGGTTGACAGTGGCTTTGCAGATCAGTTGCGGCTTACGGAACTAATATTAAGTGATGTAAGCTAACTTAAAACTTGGGTATTAGTGCATGTTTTGTCTTCATTGGGTACACCAGTGACCTTCGTTCTGCATAATTGGGTGATCTCTCCTATCATTCATTTAAGTTTCTGCAAACCTGCGCTTTTTGTATAATGATTTCTAGATTTTTTCAATGTTGTTTTTGGTGGAGAGTTTACTGTGATGGTGCATATCACATATCTAAGACGTCCTTATCCCAATTCCTATACATAATCAAACTCATTCTAGTCTCAGCATCTTAGTTGTTAATACTTATTATAACACGTGATAATGGTGTTATCACACTGTCACATTGCGTCGCAGCCCCCTGCTCTTGTCATCTCTGATGCAGCTGAAATTGCACTTTTCTGCTTGTACATTTTATATGTGCATCCTTTTTCACTGGTGTTTATATTGCAGCAAGAGTTTTTTCGGAAGCTGATGGAAGTATTCAGAATGTGTGAAGACTTAGAAAATATTGATGGCCTTCACATGATTTTCAAAATAGTTAAAGGGATTGGTCAGTATTCATTTTTACATCATTTTGATTTAGATCCTTATTTTTGTCAATTATGTCTTCATTCATTCTTGTGATATGTTTGCTACATTGCAGTTTTGCTAAATAGTTCAGCGATTTTTGAGAGAATTTTTAGTGATGACTTTATAGTGGACATAATTGGTGCCCTTGAGTGTAAGTGCATTCTTCTGACATTTCCCCCCATTTAAGTGACATGAGCTATTCATATTTAGCCATTATGTGGTTTTGCTTTTATTTTATTTTATAATTTGTTGGTTGTATTTCGGCCTTTATTTACCTGCTAATAGAGGTTTAAGTTTGATGTACTTGATTTAGATGATTTCATTTCTTCATTCTTTCCCTCTACCTTTTTTGAACCACTTGTTTTAGCAATATGCAGATGATCCAGAGGTTCCTTGTGTTCAAAATCATCGTAAATTCTTACAGGAGCATGTTGTTTTTAAGGAGGTATGGTATGTTATCTTTTTATTTTTGTAGACTGCAATGTAGGTAGATCTCTACTCTGTAGATGTAAAATTACCTACTTTCTCTTGTAGGCGATACCTATAAAAGATCCCGTTGTGTTGTCAAAGATACATCAGACATATAGAGTTGGTTTTTTGAAGGTTTGGCTCTTTTTATGCCTTTAATTGCTGATTGCTTTCGTCTACAATGTGATTTTTACCTTCCCTTCTCACTTTCAGGATGTTGTTCTGGCGAGAGTCTTGGATGAGGGTATTGGTGCAAATCTTAACTCCATAATTCATTCAAACAATGCCCATGTAAGATTTGATTAACAAGGAAAGAAGACATATCATTTAATTTAGTGAATGTTGTCCTTATTGTTGTCTTCTCTGTTATTTTTTAGGTTGTCTCTTTGTTGAAGGATGACAGTACATTTATCCAGGAGTTGTTTGCTAGGCTAAAATCGCCCACCACCTCTCAAGAATCAAAGAAGAACTTGGTAAGCCTTGATGAAGATATTGTTCTATTTGCTTCTCTTTGGCTATACCTGGAAAGGAAAGCTATTCCCCTTATGGGCCTCATCACCCTCCAATAAGCAAATGTTTGAGGGGGATTGGGTTCTCGTCACGTTCCCTTCTTATATTTTGTACTCGAGACAGAATTATCCCCTTTTGTAACACCTCGTATGCATCCGGTGTATTATCAGTTTACTTAATCAGATTAACGCAGCTATAATTTAAAACCAATTAAGTAAAAACAACGGAAGCGTTTTTAATAAAAACATGACGTCATCGTCATTTCCTTTCAAAACCATATTTTTTGATTCATTATGTATGTAAAGTATCCAACTATCTGTTACGAATGGCAAGGCACCACAATGAGCCTTTTCGATCCAGATAACATAAAGAAAGACAAATAAACAATAATATCTAGTAGATATATCAGGAGAAACATAAAACACATATATCAATATGGGTATAAACATATATACATCATCTCAACCACCACTGTGGTGATACAAAAGAATAGACACCCATTGCCATGATCTCACAGATCACATCCTCACACGAAGGCATACAATATGTACATCATCTGTACATCACATTCATACAGGATCCAAAATATGTGTACACACACATCTTCCCTTGCAGGGGTACAAAATACATCATAACATAAACAAAGTGAGCCACAATGCTCTCAAAACACTGCCAAGCAGCTACCCAGAGTCTGTCCTTATTGGGGCCTCCTGCACTGGGACCTATCATCTCTGCCAGATGTATCACCTGCAAAATAAACCCCCACACACGGGGTGAGATACAATCTCAGTAAGTTCAGGGTTCTTGGAGACTTCTTCTCCTCCTTGGCTCACTTCCATTATAACATCATTAAAGGCATTACACACCAGGCCTCCTGGCCCTCACAACAACACATAGCGTTCTCTAGCTCTAATGTGTATCTGCGGAACTACGCCACCAAAGATACATCATCATCAGCATCAGGAGTCTGCGGTACTATGCCTGCCAAAGATGCATCGTCATCAGCATCGGGACTCTCAGTCCCCAGTGTGAGGCTGGAACTCACACCCCTACCATCCTATTGGGAGTTACCCCTTTACGCATGAATGCATGTATATGGCATCTCCGAGAATAGGCTTCAACCGCGATGGGACCACCTCCCTCTAGTGTTAAGGGATCATACACCCTTTACGTGAGCAAACCAACTAGGAATTGTGCTCTGCTCCTAGGGAGGTCCATATCTATCTAACTGGTTAGAAGATCTATCCGAAAGACAACCAAACACAAAGCACAGAACAAACATACATATTATCATGAGGAAAGCTGTAACATCCAATTCAATGCATATGAATCATGTATGCAACCATCACTCCCTCGGAGTGTGGTGGAACTCAAGCAGTGGAAAACACTTTCAAGAACCTTGAACTTACCTGGCAAAGCCGTGCTCTACTATTCAATTCCTAAACTGTGGTCTCCGCCACTGACACCCTCGTTGTCACGTCCTATACAAAGACACACAAGCATGAATCAACAATCATCCTATCCGTACAAGACATTTAATTATACCAAAAGACACGGAAAAATAGAATTTTCTGCATAAAAATTATGCAGATTTGTACCCACTTAGAAAAATCATAAATCCGTGTAGGAAGCTCCTAAAATCAAGGGAATTTAAAGGCATCTAGATTTATCTCCTATCTTTCAAACAAAACTGGTTTCATCCAATTTCATAAACCATAGCCTCTGTAACAATTAAAATACTAGAACTGTCATGCACTATATCAGTGCTGACAGCAACATATCAGTCCAACCAGCCATTTTCAAACGCCCGCCAACACCAGGATACTCATCCAAATGACCTGAGCTTTTACAGGTATAAAGTACACATACACATCTTTCTATTGCCATTGAAAGCACTCAATTTGGATCATCTTAGACTGAGATAAAATTTCTGCATTGCCCTCTGCACTAGTAAAATCTGCTAAAAACAGAGTATAACGGCCTGTTATAACTCTGTACAATAAAATCTGCTAAAAACAGAGTATAACAACTAGTTATAACTGTGCACAATAAATTCTAGGAACTTCCAAAAATAGCAAGAAAATTCCAGAACCTACTTAAATCTCTTAGCTTTCAAATGACACCGTTTTTAGACCATTTGGATACCGATAGCTCCTGTTATGCACAAAACATCAGGGCTGACTAGATCGGTGTTCTTTGCTCTCATGAACCTGCATGTATGTTTCATGCATGGAACACCATTTTAACCTTAAATCAACTTCTACACACTCCAAATCATACTTTAAAACTGTCTCACCCTCCTAATACTCAACATTTATCAATCTCTAACCCTAACCTTAAGAATTAAGGAGAAATAGGAGGAGATTACCAACCTTAGAGTTCAATTGATCAAAATGGAAGGTGGACCAGCTCTCTATAGCTTCCAATTTCGGCCCAGCTGCTTCAAACGAAGTGGGCAGCTCCTAGCTCCACTCTTTTACTCAAATCGCTCACAACCGAACTCAACAACACAAAAGCACAAGGAGAAGAGCTTTCTCTCTTGCTTGATTAGAGTTTTCAGCCACCAAACAAGTAGAAGTGGAGAAAAAATGAGCTTGGGTGTGAAGGAGAGTCATGGAGAAGAAGGAAGAAGAAGGAGGAAATGAGAGAACGTGAATCACCCTCAGCTTTTAACATGAGGCGGGGGTACATTCAGCAATTCTCTTATTCAAACCCTTACCTCTGACAAAGACCAAAATGTCTTTCCTTTCGTTAATCCTTTTAATTATGCAAATATCACCGAAAATTACATTACTTATAATTAGTGATATTACACCTTTCCCCTCCCATCCCTCTTATGACCACTCATCGAACAAACAAACTTATAAATGGGTGTGCTACTGTACAATTTACATTGTGATGTTAGTTCATATTTGACTTCGTTCCTGCCTGAAGATGTAGCTTATTATACATTTGCAATCAGGTGGTTCCATCTGGTGAAGTTTTACATTTTACTTGTAAAAGAAATAGAATCCCAGTAAATAGTATGTATTTATTTCTTTCAGTTTCATGTTGCTATATTTTGAGTTGGTTATGAACATGTTATCACCTTAAAATAAAACGAAAATAGTGAAGTGTTATGTTTATTCTTCATCTTACTTTTTCTTCCAAAAAAGTCAAGTAAACAAGATGTGCCATAACAGGGTAACTTGGTAGATACTTGCGAAATTACATTGTTATTAGAATAGGGTTAATGCTTTACTTTCTTTAAAATGAATTATGTCTATGCAACTTTTATTACATACTGTGGTTTTATGTTAGTAGTTCTTTCTATCTTGTATGGTTGTATTTTTATAGTGCTTAAATGTAAATGCTGCCTTGTTTAATCTACCATAGATTATTATTCTAAATACTGTTTGCCTCTTATGTGGGATGAACAGGTTTATTTCTTACACGAGTTTTGTAGTTTGAGCAAGAGCTTGCAGATGGTCCAGCAGCTTCGGCTTTTTAGGTATGTTACATTTGAATGGTCATCATGACACAGCCTGTTTTGCGGCTTGTCTTTTAAGAATTAATTTTGTTAATCATGTTAAAAGAACTGCTGCTTCCTTTTCCTCCACTTATTTTGGAAGTGTACAGTAGCCTTCAGTGGAATAATTTTTCCCTAGTCTGTTATGAAGTATGTGATAGTGGACCTAATTGGATCTTTTCAACTTAGCCTTACTGGAAACACCTGAATAACAATTGGCACATGCAGCATACAACCTTTGGACCTAAATATAAGCAAATTTAACTAACTTACACGGGGTTAAGTAAGTTGGTTAATGTCATTTAATTCTTCTAATGACATTTAAAAAATAATCTTTTTCCTAAAGTGCCCTTCATTGGAACTTGATATTAAGAATAAAAAGGAGTTATTGGAATTATAATCACAATAAATTGAAGACTATTTATGTGTTGATATTATTAAATAGGGT
>PYAF01003410.1:1731258-1757487 GCA_007407185.1 Glycine tomentella | reverse complement strand
ATCATTGTTATTTTTATCCATGTAATAATATTTTGAACAGTAAATTTTAATTTGAATAAATAATTAAATTTGTTTATGAAAATGTGAAGTATCAATAAATTGGTCAATGTGATTTGAAAAAATATAGTTTATTATTAAATAGATACTTTAATATTATAATTTAATGATAATATAATTCTTTAATTTATTATCATTTTTCATAAATTAACATTCTTTAGTACAAATTTGATTATTTACTCTTTTAAATTTTAAAATTTAGTATGTTTTTCAAATTTTGGACTAAGTAATATTTGATGTTATATTGAATATTCTAACAATTCAAAAAAACTAATGATTGTCTTTGCATTTTAATTGACAAATATATTTTTCTATAAACAATTTGCGTTCTGTTTTTTTTTTTTTTACTGCAACAATTTTCGTTCTTATATAGGTTATAACACTGACTGGTATATTCAAGCAAAAAGAAAAATAATGATTGGTATTTAATTATTTATTAATAATAAATAATTATATAATAATAAGAACTTAAATACAATGAATGTAATTATTATTATATTTTAATATTTTGAGAAAATAACGAAAGCTCATTCAACCCTAATTTTCTTGTTCATATATGGGCTGTACTGATTAAAGAGATCGTGTCCAATTCCTCAATTCTGAATCGAGTTTCAAAATCAGAGGGAAAACAAAACTTCTGGTTCAATACCTGTTAAGGTGAGATCTTTTCACAATTCATTTTCGCCTAATTTCTCTAAATTTAACTCAATTCTTAGATCTTGATTTTCATTTCAATTTCAATTCTTTCATCGTTTTCGTCAGTCGTAGATCCCAAAATCCTGGTTGAAAAATGACTCGAATGGATATTGTTTAGGGTTTTATATGTTCGATTTAATTTTTCTTTCTTCTTCTTAAATCTCTATGAAAGAACCCTAACTCTGATTGTTGCATCTGCAAAACACATCAACGCTCGTGATTTTTTTTTATTTTCGTAGGATTGCAGTATTGGGTTTTTCTTTCATTTTGTTATTTGAATAATTTTTTTTCCTGCTATTAATCTCAGGTGTTGATTTTTCATAGTGTGCAATTAGTTTTTTGGGAAGTTAGATGCTGTTGAGTTTATTCGTCTACCACAGAAGACAAATTTGAGGACATATATAGAACATGTCAAGCAAGAAGGAAGAGAAATCTCAGGCTGCAGCTGAAAGAATCAAGGCTGCAGCCATGAGTGCTGCTAAAGGCCTTAGTCGTGCCCAGGCTGAAAGGGCGGCTGCTGCTGCTGCCCGAAATGTCAATGCCTATGGGCAGAAGGAAGAAGGGCCTAGCAGATGGCAGGAGAAAAGGGAAGCAAAGAGGCAGATGTATTTGATGAGTACCGAAAAAGCTGTTAAATTGGGTGAAAGGAAAGACCTCAAGCCTGCAATGTCGGCAGCAGGTGGAGTGGCGCAGTGCCAAAAGTGTTTCCAAAGTGGCCACTGGACATATGAATGCAAGAATGAACGGGTTTACATTTCAAGACCATCCCGGACCCAGCAACTTAAAAACCCTAAATTGAGGGTGAATGTGTCTGTGACTTATGATTTGGATGATAACATTCCTGATGCTAAGGAGGAAAAGGCAAAAACAAGTTCCAAAAAAACCAAAAGGAAGCATCGGAAGGACTCTGATTCTGGTAGCAATAGTGAGGATTCTGTTTTTGAGACTGATAGTGGCAGTGGGTCATCATCTGTTACGGGGTCGGATTATTCTTCTGAAAGCAGTTCAGGTTACAGTTCATCTTCTGATTCAGAGGAGGAACGGAAACGGAGGAGAAAGAAGAAGCAGAAGAGAGGAAGACGCAAGAGGTACAGTTCATCAGAATCATCTGATTCAGATTCTGCTTCAGACTCTGATTCTGATGATAAAAGGAGCCATAGAAAAAAGAGGCATAATCAAAGACGCTGAATGAGACTGAAGAATGTGTAGAGCAACAAGGGGGTTGGTGAGTGGGGGGACATGTTGGATCGTTACCAAGTCCATGGATACAATCATGAAGTTTCAGCAGCTATGGCCGCTTGTTTGTGATATTGGTATTGTAGAATAAGCTTTCCTAGATGCAGGGGTTGTGTTTTTGTTTCTTTGATTACTTATCCTGAAGATACTTGCAAGTTAGGTTTAATCTTTCAACAGTTACCTTTGTGGACATGCTCTATGTTGTTATGAGATGTTTAAGCAGTTGGATGGTTTTTTCATTTGATACAAGCTTCGAATGCTGTATTCTCATACTCTCATTTGCAACATAATTTCTTATGTAGTTTTGAGGCTTTCATAGCAGAGTTGGTTCTTGTGTAGTTTGTGGTTTTGATGCTTCTGGTGGATCCCTTATGTATTGTTCCGCTGTCAATTGTAGTTGGTCTTGTTAGTTAATTTTGTTGGTGGATCTTCTTATTTTTTGGTTTTCATGCTTCTGGTGGATATCTTATGTTTTGTTCCGCTGTCAATTGTTGTTAGTCTTGTTATATTACTTTTGTTGATGTGCATGTGTTTTGGGTCATGCATGACTCTGATTTAAGTGAAAATCGAAAATAATGTTAGGGTACTACTTTTTTTCTTTTTAATAGTTAGTGTTTTTTCTTTGTCAAGGGGGTCTAAGCTCAGATGATAGAGTAGAGTGTGAGTTATTGTAAGCCTCTGGGACTGTCTTCGATACCAAAAATAAACACAGCACAACTCATCTAGCAATTAGACGTCATTAAGGATGCAAGCCACTTATACGTTCTGTATGTATTGACATTGAGCAAGAGTGGTCCATCTTCTGGTATGTTATAAATTGCTTTATTTTCTTTAAAAAGTTGTAGAAAGTGCAATCATTCCACTCCTTTTAAAATTTAGCATTAGTTTGATCTGGGTGCAATGCTGCATTCCTCGATTTGAAGGTTTCCGTTACATCAGCGTAGGAGCAATCATGGATTTAAGTTTGCACTATAAGCACATCTTAATACAAGCGGGCTTTTTATTCTCACCACCCTTGTTTTTCCTCCCCTTCCTAGTTTTTTGTCTCCCTTGAGTTTCCTATTCTACCTCTTTCTTCACATTTCTCGTCCTTTATTTTAACATGGCAGAAACTTGTTTTCTTTTTATCAATATTTTTTTTTTTTTGTAAAACATTTAACTCAGGGGAAACATATACCCGTCGTGTTAATTTTTTTATTGTTATAAATTAAACACAATGAAAACATGTTTTTATTGGCTTAACTTTAGTTTATTTCTTGTAAAACTTTTTACACATTATAAACATGTTTCCCACTGTTATTAGAAGAAGTCTGTCAATACCCTTCTCACTAAACAAATTTATATTACCAAGAATTGCAAATTTTATATCAATAAATTTAGCTTATAAAAAACATAATAGGCTGATAATACCTATCACGCGATACCTTTTCTTAAAGATAAGTAAAAAAATAAAATCATTCATATAATTGGAGCACAAGGTGTGTCCAATACAACTATTAACAATTGCCATTGAATTGAATATAAATAAAGCAACTGAATGACAAAAATTAACAATTATCCCAAGCGATAGTCCCTTTATGTATTTTATTTTATTTAAAGATTTTATTTTTTATTTATATATTTAAGGGATTATGATAGATGTAGAATGTAAAATAAATTTGAATATTTAAAAGTCAAATAATATGAAAATTTGATAAAATTGTAAGATGAGACTATAATTTCAAGAGGAGAAAATTTGAGATTTTTTTTTTTGGATGAAAAATGATGTTTTTCAAAGACTGATTTCGCATTACCGGTAATGTGTGGAAGGGATTAAAAAACCCTTAAATTGAACAAGGCATGCAATATAACATACTAGTGTCATTACTTTGCCAAACTCTTAACTTGAACGTAGAGTCTTTCCAATTAAACACTCCCGCTAGAAACCTAGGGCAAAGTGATGAACATGGATGCACAAAATAATTCATCCATGTACCAAATTTGCAAGGATATGATATTGTACCAAATTTGACCTCATTTTGAAATTGGTATGACATAGTATTAGTAAAAAATGGTACGACATATTAAATGCGTATTTACTTATATAAGCTAACGGTATGGTATTGTACCAAATACTCGCAAATTTGTCAAACTACTTATATTTCTTTTAGTTGAAATAATGATTACTTCATGGAATTATTAATATTATTTTATAAATAGTATGTATTTAATAAAAGATCACAAGCTACTGCAATATTACAAATTAGTGAAAAATATTCTTTTTTATATAAAAAATTATTTTTCTCTCTTAAATTTGTGATGTCTCAAATAGACCGTCAAATAATTATTATAAAAATTAATAAATTTATGATAAAAAAACAGTATGTGAGTACTATTGATATTGTCATATGCGCTATTTATTGTTACTAAAAATACATACCAGTTTGATAACTAATATCCATTTTTATTGTGTAAATTAATAAAATAAAACTTCAACTTTAATTTGAAAAAAAAAAACACAAAATACTAGTACAAAATTTTAGGTACAGTTCTTACGATACGAAGAGTGCAACCTATTTTTCTCATTAAGAAAAAAAGAAAAAAAAAAGAGTTGAACCTATTTTCGGTCTCACCGAAGAGACAGAGACAGAGACAGAGTATTGGTAACTATTAAGTAGAGAGAGTCTGCCCGCCAAAAACAACGACCGATTGGAGTGAAAGATGAGTACCATGAAATTTTGCCGCCGCTGGTCCGTTCCCATTTTCTTCTCTCTTTCCTTCCATATATTTATTCTGTTTCTTTCTTTCTGATCCATGGATTTATTAAGATTAATGCTTCTTCTTTCATTCCGCACCGCAGCAACAACGTTCTGTACCCTACGGAGGATAAGGAGGAGAAGCTCCTTCTCTATGCTTGCCGCAACTGCAATCACGAGGTTCCTCTCTTCTCTTTTGCTTTCATTTCTATTTTCTCCTTTATTCTTTCTTTCTTTCGCTCTTCCTCCATCTTGCAAAAACCCTAACTAGCTCTCCTATTGCATATGCATTTACGTTTGTAGCGGCTTCTTCTTCTTCTTCAATCTATTTTTGGTGTTTCACTTTAACCTAACCATTAATGCTCTTCGCGTTTCCCCCTTTTTCAATCTGAATTAACGATTCACCAATGAATGCTGACCATTCTACTGAATAAATGTGGCTACACTTTTTTTTGGTCTTAACCAAAGAGAACCTGACTAATCTGGAGTTCGGCTGAGAGGTAAGTAAAGTACGACAAAAAATTGTTTCTGCTAAGAATTGAACTCGGGTTCTATTGTACAATTCAACCTTAACTTGGGAATTGTGTCTGCCAAGAAATGTGGCTACACTACAATGCAATTGCTTGGGAATGAAATTAGTACCATATTGTTGATTTTGAAAATGCCTTCAAATCTTAAAAGTCTCTGATGCCTTGGTTTGTTGATGAATCTGATCATCTGGAGATTGAATTTTGGAGTCAATGGATTTGCACTGTGGTTTTTTTAACAGGAATGCAATTTCTTCTATATATTTCTACTAGGTCCTAAGGAAAACTTCCCCTACTGATTTAATGGATGAATGGTGTTTGTTTTGCTTTCACTCGCAATTGACTTATGTTTGCAGAGGTATCTGGCTTCTATATGTTGCTGTTGCTTTTTTATTCTGACTTCACCGTTCTCATGCCATATGCATTTTCATAGCAAATCATTGTGTTTCCATTTCATGTCAAAAGAAAATTGAGCATTAACTAACAGTGCCTTTGATATATCACGTCTCTTGCCGTCGTTCCTAGGGCTTAAGAGTTGCTTTTAAGTTAAAATTTCATGGATATTGCATTTTTAACTTAATATATGACTTTTGTTATGTTTCTTTATGTTAAAATGCTTCTAGCTTTATGATTTTTAGTTATTGACTATGAATTTGTGCTTTTATATGTCTTTGTAATTGTATATGTTATGTTTTATTGTTGATCATAAATCTTACGATTCACAATTTGGTAAATAAATAGGTCTTCCAATTCATGATTTGAATCTCAATCCAACTATCAGATACTGGACCATTCATAAATGTTTTTTTTTTAATTTAAAAAACTTCAATAACATACATGTCTTGTCAGCATTTGGTGCTTTGGTGATCATATTTTGTTTTATACAACTAAGGAAACACCAAGTAAGCAAGGAAAGAAAGTTCTTTACATTTTATTGTTTTTGCTATAACAAATTGACACTCTTGTTTTTCTTATGAAAAAAAACTATTTCAAGTTAAGTTTGGATATGCCTGTGTGATCCGTTTTCCACTGTTGAGCAGGAGATTGCCGATAGTAGCGTTGTCTACAGAAATAAGATACATCATTCTGTTCAACGGCGCACTCGAGAGCTGGAAAATGTAGCTGCAGATCCAACACTTCCTCGCACCAAGTCTGTTCGCTGCTCTCAATGCAATCATGGAGAAGCTGTCTTTTTCAAGGTTAAGTCCTACTAAGTACTAACTATGGAAGAGAAACAAAAAAGCAAACTAGTAATTTAATATGACCATATAATATATATATATATATATATATATATATATATTCAAGTTTCGTCACTGAAATCAGAAGATGGAATATTATGGTCATATTTTCTCATTATATTTTACCCAGTAATTAAAATAGTTTGTTTTTTTTATGCATTGGAAGTTTTTATATTTAATGTAAGCCACTTTCTTTTTGAAATGCTAAATTAGTTCCTTAACTGAACACCGGACAGTGCACCTCAATGAGGCCACTCCTATTATTTGCAAATGTCCACGAATTACTTAAGACGTTAAATTCTAACATACGTATCTGTACACAAATATTAATGCATATATGATGCTTGAATTTGAAATGTTTCTAATCCCCTTTGAAGTAACATTGAAGATGATGCTCTTTTGGTTGCAATTTATTTATAGTAAAACTTCAGCCTTCATGTTCAGAAACCATGTTTTAGCTAGTTGGGGATGTTCTGAAATTTCTGAATGTGTGTAGGCACCAGTCAAAGGGGAAGAAGGCATGGCCCTTATCTTTGTTTGCTGCAACCCAACTTGTGGCAAGCGTTGGAGAGACTAGGACTCCAAAGGGGAAGAAGGCATGTCAAGGTTCACATTGGGGAGTTGAGCATATCAAATTCTTCACTCTTGAATGGATGAGAAACTTTATTTGTATATATAAAACTTGGCTAGTGCGAGGACGTTCATAATTAAGTATTTTTGCTCACTGTTTAATCTCCCTAAACAATTATGTTGACGCAGTTAATGGTCCAATCCTTTAGTTTATGGGTTATGAAAGAAATCCGCATTTCTTTTATTTGAGCTCCAAAACATTTATGAAAGGGCAATCCTTAACATTTAACGTAAGGATGTGTAATCCAATAATAATAATAATAATAATAATAATAATAAAACGTAAGGATGTGTAACAAAAGTCTTGTCATGCACTCAACGTTATGTTTAGATTGATTGAACGGAATTAAATGGATTAGTTTGAAAAAAAAATGAAATTAAGTTTTTATTATTAGGATTGTTTAATTTTTTTTTTTTTGGTGAAATGATATTTAAAATAAGACGCAATAGAATGAAAGCAAATGACAAAATATTCTATTTCATTCTATTTAGGAGACATCTAGAAGAACTTAAAGGCAAAATATAAACAAACTGGTAAGTGAATTCTTATGTTATAGTAACGTAAGTTAACTTGTTATAAGCTTGTTGATAATATTATTACATAATCGTGTGGCCAGGACAAGGCTAGCTGAAAGTGGTTTTATGATAGTCCCTTTTATAGTTGTAGCCTTTGTTATTTATATGTAGGAAGGCCATTTAAACGGCTAGATTGTGATTCATTTGAAGTGGCCAAGCGTGAACGCTCCATTACCATCGCCCTTCAATTTTATGTTGGTGTTGTTGGTAACTCCTAATAGCTTTTGATTGTCTCCATTGAGAAGGCCTGCTGCAGGAGGTTGAAGAGCAGGGAATGGAGTACCATTCATCATGTTATTGTTGGGATTTGATTGAGGCTGAGTTGCCACACTTCGGCTGCTATCACCTCCATCGATCATGTTGGCAAAACCTCGTACGAAACCTGCCATTGAAAGTTAATCAAGGGAAGAAAAAACTAACAAGTATATCTATAAACTTTGTTTCGGGTTTTTCTTCAATTAATTGCTATACATAGTGTTGAAGGGATATTACCAATTTATAGATGCAAGAAGAGAATATCAGGGCTCCTGGTTATTGGTACTCCCTCTCTTTTTTATCTGGTTACTGTCTGTTCGATAGAGTAGGAAAAAATACAATAAAAATTCAATTTTTTATAATTAATATAGACTATAAAAATGAGTTTTATTTTATTTGATTTTACATTTTATTCTATTTTATTTTACATTTCATTTCTTTCTTTTCATGTCTCTTTCTCCTTCAACAAACATCCTGCATGATACGAGATGGTGGCCATTATGCTACTTTTAAAAACAAAAATATTCCAAATGTCACATTTTTGGTATATTTTTTAAAGTGTCATTGACATATTTCGTTATCAAAGACAGTAAATTCAATAAGCTGTAGCGTCATTATATTGGTTGGGACGTATTTCGCTAGAGGCATAGCGAATTACGTGATCAATTCGACAACACCCCTCAGCTTCTCTATATGTCATCTCAGATATCCTATTTCACATCTAAGATCAACGAATATGATACGTGATACTTTGAAGAAAAAAAAAAATACTATAAACTTGATATTTAAGATATTTTTTTTTTTTGAAAAAGTGACATACTAACCCATGTCTCCCGTGGTACATATCCCTTGAATGCGAAGCTATCCTAGCGGCCTTCCAATTATAGTCTCCTATATCTAAACCTGTCATAACCACAGTGATATATGGTGTCAATTTTGTGCACGGACAACTTTATCTGACACGTTAGAACTTAAGCCAATGTTGAATACTGTTGATTGACACGGTAGGACAGGCAGCTACTTAAGAACTTGTATTTTTTTTTCGTACAGAATCAAGAGATTGTATACTACTATATTTTTAAATTTTGAGAGATTAATTAATTTAACAAAATAAATTTTTTTAGAAGAATTAAAATAGAGGGTCAACTTAAGTTTTTACTTTTTGGTAAGCAAAGTTTTTGGCAAGTAGATATACTATCCCAATTTTAATCGAGCAATTAACGATTTTACTTTGTTCCTATTCATTGACAGCTCCAACGATAGTCACGAACTTAGATTGTCCTCCTTCAGTCCTTCTTCTTCTTCTTCGAATGTAAAAGTGTGAATATTATCTTATTTTATTGTTTATTTTATTCATTTTCAACTTCCTTCTAAGAGAGTTATTAAATAACATCAGTTATGACTGAAATGGGAGGACAGTTGCTCGACCCTGAAGCTGTACTAGCAAATTAAACAAAAGGTCTCACATCACATGTCAGCGGATGACGCATGTATCAATGACTGAGCAAGAGAACCTTAATTTGAATTAGTTAAAGATAAAAGGATTGATATGTAAAATACCTTTAGTATATGATTCTGTCGGAAATTGATGCATGATTGCTATTTGATACTTATCCTTGGTTTTTATTGGGAGTGACATAAAAAAATAGAGAAAATATTATTTAGATAGATGAAAATAGGATTATGTAAAAATATATATAAGAAATTGAACAAAATTTATATTTGTTTGAATGAATGAAAAAAGAAAAGAAAAAATGGATTATGTAAAATTATTTTTTATAATTATTAAAAATGTAATTTTAATTTCATATTTTTAAACCTAAATTATTTATTATTTAAAGAAAATCAAAATATGAAATTATAAATAGATATATCTTATGAGAAGATGAATAACGGTTGAAACGCTAATGATTGTTTAAGGAAGAAAGAAAATAGCTTATCCTTCTTTTCTTGATGAATATATTGGACAATATATTTTATTTAATTTCTAATTTTTTTATTAACTAAAAATTTTATTTGATTATTCAATAAATAAGTTTTTTTTAAAACTAATAATTTTAGCATTTTTTAAACATTATTTAAAGTAGTATCTTTTTTAAACGCTATCTTCTAATTTTTATTTTTATACTCAATATATTTATCTAATTTCTTAATTATTTTTTTAAATAAATTATAATTTTATTATTTTTTTATCATTTAAAACTTTTTAACTACTTAAATAGTTAATTTTACTCAACAATTATAATTTAATAAACTAATTTTTCAATTTTCAACTTTCAAACTAATTTTATATAACATAACCATATCCACAAATTCAATTCGAAAATAAAAGATAATTTTATAAAAAACAAAACTATATTTATATTTTTTCATTCATTCTTCCGTTCATTTGAAATTTGAATACACGATGAGATTCTTTTCCTTAATTTTATCAATTCATCTAATGATATCTATTTCATTATATTTTTATTTTTATTTTTCTTTTACTTTGTCTTTCTTTTTTGTTCTCCTTCCTCCAATACTTATTTATTTCCTCATTTCCACACAAAGCATAAAGTGACTTAATGGGAACTAGGTGAGATGTGTACAAGGAAATTGCAGGAGATGGACACAAAACATGAAATAGACATCTATATTTTTAAAGAGGAGGTATAAAAACCTCATTATTTTACTGGAAATTAATATTAGAGATATACATGATCAGTTTCAGTGATGGTACACGGTATTTATTATATAGAAGATAATATATATATCATTGCGTTGCACAAGAGATTAATTAGTAATAAGACTTCTTGGATGAGTCAAAGCCACCAAAGACGATGGATCCATTACCATTACCCTTGGTAGAACCAGTGTTGTTTATAAGACCTCTAATGTTTTGTGTGCCTGTGTTGTTAAACGAGGCTCTTGGCGGCTCCTCATGACTGTGGCGAGGATGAGCAACAGCACGGGTGTTCGGAGAGTGTCGGGGCTGTGTTGCCTCCATAGGTTCTTCTCCCACACCTGACTGAAGTAGTTGCCCAACCAACTGCCCTAAAATACCTGCCATTCTCTGCTGTGCTGGCCAGTTGTATATAGTTTCTGTGGCTATATATTTTGGATCGTATAGGATGCTTTTATACGCAGGGTGAGGAATATTGGAGCAGTAGCTTGCACAAGAAGCAAATATTATTTTTTAAATATGCTTCATATCTAAACAACTTTATATGTGCTCTCTGTCCTAGATCAAGTGTGGTACTACATGATTCTACGACTGGAAATTTGTATATACAATTTTTTTTTTCATGCATACGCACATATTAGGCTTAAAAAATAGTGAGACCTATTGAACCAATTTTTTTAAAACCTATTTTCATTCATCTATTTATCTTTTTTCCTATCTCCTTTCTATTTTTTCTCTTCAATCAAACATTTTTCATTTTCATTTTATTTCTCACTTATATTCATTCATCCTCTTTATTTTTGATTTATTTTATTTCTTTTCTCTCTACCAAAAAAGATATTAGGGTAATAATTAATTATTTTTAAATTAAAATATTTTTTTTATATAAATGGTGGAGTGTAAACGTGAATGTGTAAAGTCCACATTGGATAGAAAATGATAAGTTGCTTAATATATAAGTGAAAAGACCCATACACCTAATATCTTAAGGTTTAATATTAAAATGTTTTATCAAGATCACTTGTATGATTTGTTTGTGGTCTATTATGAGAATTTAAAGAGAAAATATTATGAAAAAAAAAAACTAGAGAGAAGTTTTAATTGATTGAAAAGAGGAAAAAAAGAAAATAATATCGTTGGTTAAAATTGATTGAAAATAAAAAATTATTAAAGAGACACATTAAATAAGAAGGCATATAAAAATTTGTAATTTTTAATAAATTCTTATAAATAATGAAAACTATTTTTTATTTTACCAAATAAAAAATGTGTTAAAGGCTGCTGCAAACATTTCTCAATTATTTATTCCAACACAAGATTTTATTTATTGAAGGAGCCGTTCAAAAAAAAAACTTATTAGAGGACAATTAATACATCTAATTAGAAACTTAGATGGTCATATATTGAGAAATCCACCCACGTCTTATTCTTGATATGTAGACAATGATGGGTTTGGCGAGTAATATTACATGAAAATGGGGGCAATAACAGCAGAAATTATTATTTAGATAACTAATTATTGAGTTTCCTCTTGTTTCTTCATGTTATTAAAGGATGATTCATGGTTGCATCTGGGAAGAAGAAGAGGTTGTGAGCGTCCCAAAGTTGATGGCACCATTAGCGCTGCCCTTAACGTAACCAGTCTGGTTGGTAAGACCCTTGATATTTTGTTTCCCAGAATTTAAATAAGTGAACTCTTCAGAAGTAGTAGTGTTGTTATTGTGATGAGTGTTGGGAGTAGTAGATTGGGCTTGTGTTGGTCGCCGTGGAGCTTCACCTGCACCAACGGCAAGCACGCTGATCCCATACGCAATACCTGCCATCGAATTATATATATATGCTTATTGAATGCTTAGTAGTGAGGCTCCAGCAATTAGGCTTGTTAGAAAGTTTTGGGAGAACTGTAAGTATAGAAAGACCACACCCTAGCTTTTTATAGCCTCGGGGTTGGGAAGAAGAATATTTAATGAGTGTGAATGATATGCCAAGATAACTAGCAAGACGAATACGAACTACTCCACGTGGTGTTCGTATTATTAAGATATTGATTAAGAATTTTTTTTAAAAAAATATTATATAAATTATATGATAGTATAAATTTTTTTTGCACATCCTAGCTAATAAAAAAATTGCTTTTAATTTCTTTAACATGAGGACACAAGTTCGCCTTTGTCAAACTTTAATTAGTGATCATCTATGCTCGTTCATATTACTTGTTTAAGGTGCGCTCTCTAATCTAGTCATGAGGAGATTTTGTTTTTGGTGGAGGTCTAGTCATGAGGAGATATTTTCATAGCTTTATTTACCTAATTAATTAGATGTATACATGGACGAACAAAAGAAAAAGCATGAATATTATTGCTCATATGCTGCGCGCGTCACTGTATATGAGGGAATCAATGCAAATGTGATGGAGTTACTTTGCATATTTTGTTTGAAGAGAAATATCGCTTTTAACAATTTCGATCCAACACACTATTTTAGGTATTTTTTATTTATTATTCAATCAAATTTATTAAAAATCATACTATTATATGAGTTTTACTTTTTATTTAACAAAATTCACTTATAATTTTATAGCTTTAAAATAGAAATAAATAGTAATATAAAACTGTTAGAAAAAATATGTTAATGTTGTTCTAATTTTTGCCAGAATATATATAGGAAATCATTTTGTCCTCTTCCCTCCAAAAGGACAAGCTGTTTAATTATTCCCCTTCCATTTTGCAAAGATGTTGAAGGATAGTAAAAAATAAAAAATATACTGTTTAAATATGTTTTTTATTCTTCATAAATGATTCATTTTTATTTTGGTTCCCAATATCTTTTTTAGTTCCAAATAATTTTTTATTTATTTCTGGAACTTCAAATACTATCTAAATCACTTTTCAAAATGCTATCTAAATAAATTTGAAGACCAAAAACAAAATATTTTTTTATTAGAGACCAAAAGTTAAAAGATTTATTAGGGACCAAAATAGAAAATTAATAATTTATCAGAGGAAAAAAAATATTCAAACCAAAATACTGCACAGAAGTAAATTTTTCCTCTTGAATCACTTATTCTCTTTCCATGGATATGTACCAATCTTTCGTGTGATTGGTTAAAAATTCATTCATAAAACTTTTTATATGTAAAAAAAAGTTATGCCAAATAATATTGTTATTTTATTTTAAGTTACTTTACTTTAGGAGCAGCTCAAATTCTAAAGGTCCCGGTCCTGTTTTACGCAGTTTTTTCCCCTTTGTTTTGAAAAAAATAATTTTTAGTAAAATAATATTGTTAATTTTTTAATACATTTATTATTTGTAGTCATGACACTAAAAACTGTCATAACTAATTAAGAAAATATCAAATTAAAGGAAAAATAAAAGGAAAAAATATAATACTACTATTAAGTTTTGTAAAAATCGTTATAATTAAGATTCGATGGCTGTTTATATAACCGCTACAAAATACACTTTGAGGATAAAAACCAAAGTATTTCCAAATTAAAAGAATAAAAAAGGACTATTTTTTGAAAGAGTAAAATCAGATTTAATAAATTTTAGAGGAAGAAAAATATATTTTACTCTCTGAATTATTATAAGGGCTTTTAAGCCTTTCTAATAATATTAGAATGACTAGTGACTTCTATATTTTTTAAAATTATAAAATGATGTACTGATTATCATGCATAATTTTAAAATCAAACTCGCGGATTTGATTGGTTTGGTTGTCGAGTACTCCATACTGCTCAGTCCAATCAGGTCATTCAAAATTGTTGAAGTGATATTTAAAATCAGGGAAGTAGGGAACCGCATAAGTGTGAGAACCCGACCATATCCTATAAACATTGATTAATAGTGTACAAGGTTATATATAACCACTAATCGATATCCAAGTATCAACAGAAACAAAAATTATGCAAACCTACTAATTATTTTATTGAAGAGCAATATCTATAAAATTTTAAGCTTAGACGTAGAATTAGTAGTAGTACACCCATATCTGATTATTTAGTTAATTATTGAGTTGCCTGAAGCTATATATATATATATATGTATATATATATATATATATATATGTTCTTCATTCTTGCTTGTTGTTGTTAAGGGGGATTCATTGCCTCCGGACAGCAG
Organism: Glycine tomentella; assembly: GCA_007407185.1. NCBI lineage: Eukaryota > Viridiplantae > Streptophyta > Magnoliopsida > Fabales > Fabaceae > Glycine > Glycine tomentella. The sequence continues at coordinate 1,742,750 of PYAF01003410.1, read as the reverse complement.
CAGAGGCTGTGAGGGTCCCAAAGTTGATGACCCCATTAGCGTTGCCTTTAACGTATCCAGTCTGATTGGTAAGACCCTTTATATCTTGCTTGGCAGAATTTAAATAAGTGAACCCTTCAGATGATGGCGTAGAAGAAGTGTTGCTGTTAGTGTTTGTGTTTGTGTTGGGAGTGGATTGGGCTTGTGTTGGACGCCGTCGAGCATCACCTGAGCCAATGGCAAGGGTGCTGATTCCAGATGCAATACCTGCCATTGAATTCTTGGCCTTGAACAAAAAAAAAATAAAAATGAAAATTATTCTAGGAGGTAGTGCAGTTTCGGCAATTAGGCTTATAAGATAGCTTTGGTATGCTTTGAGAGGAATAGTAGGATATAAGGCCACTTTTATAGACTCGGGGGGAGAATATTTTAATTAGTGTGAATGCAAATTGCAAAAGATATATAGTGAGAGGGAATGTGAATCCATAAGGTGGTGCTTCACTTTAGTTGTCTATGCATATTGTCCACATTTAATTAAGGTGCTCCAATAGTGGGTATCGAGTTATTCGAAGCTTTACCTAGTTAGATATATATGGACGGATAAATAAAAAAGAAAGAAGATTATTATTATTATTATTATTATTATTATTATTATTATTATTATTATTATTATTATTATTCACACATCAGACAAAGTTGGGCGGATCAAGGAATCAATATAAAGGTGATAGATCAGTTATATTCCTTACATATTTTGTTAGAACGGGAATAGGATAAAATCATCAACACTTTGGAAAAATGTTGTTTTTTTTATCACTTGTTCTCTTTTCATTTATACATCAATTTTCTTCTTATTGGTTAGAAACTCATTCATAATAATTTTTGTTAAAAAAATCATGCCAAATGATACCGTTGTTTTAGTTTAAGTAACTTACTTCAGGACTAGTTCAACTTCTTAAATGTCCTGATTAATTTACGCAGTCTTTTTTTTATACTACTCTGTTATATATATATATATATATATATATATATATATATATATATGTTCATACTCCTCTGTTTAAGTTGCATCAATCCAACATCTCGTATAAGCAAAGGTGGCTTTATAATATGGAATGCAGGAAAAATGACACTATTGAATTAAAAAAAATCATTAAATTGTGTTAAGGAGTATACTTAGACTGGCCAGGTGGGAGACCAGGCCCAATCATCAAGTGTGGAATGAAGAAACTAACTTAACTAACAATATTACACTATTAAAAGAGGGTCACTCTGATTCTCTCTCTGTTTTCCAAAGCTTATTACCGCCTAGAATCATCGCTCTCTGCCGCTAGAACTTATGTTCGGTTATCTTCTTCAATCACTGACACAACAAATTGTAAATAATTCATATTATTCTCCTCATAAAATGAACTATTGTGAAGCGCGTAGTCAATTGTCACCTGTTAACGATAAGTAAATTAAGAAAAAGTTTGCGAGAAAAATAAGTTAATTTCTAATGTATTTGAATAGCTTCAAAATTCATTTGACTTATAAATTAAATTATTTAGTAGATAAATTTATTTCATTAACTTTGAATGTTCTTTGCAAATATTATGTGTGTTCGTTTTTATAAGACACTTTCATCTAATTTACATAATTTAATATAATTAATTAATTTAATTGTTGACATTAAGTTCAAACTTAAATATATTATTAATCTATGTAAAAAATTTTATTTTAAATGTAAGTTTTTTTTAATACCTATAAATTTGTTTTTCTTTTGTCCCTTCAAAATTTCAAAAAATGATTTTTTTAACCAAAAAATTGTTTGTCTTCTTTTTATGATTGTCGTCAACAACATCGTCGGCGCTGTCAAGTGTGTATTTTCAGTCCCCATAATTTTCTTATTAAAAGTGTCTTGTGTTATTGCAGCGGGGGAAAAAAATAACTCCTTAATGTTAGTTCTGTTTTTCATCTAGCGTTGTGTGCCTTATACTACCGAACTGTGGAATAATTGATAGGTATCAAAGCTTTAAAGTGTTTCATTCCACATTTTCTTAATATAGGTGTGAATCATGTTAGAATTTCCATGACTACAATTTTCAAGTTAAATCAAAACAAATATCATATCAAATAAACAAATTCTACCTAATGCATATCTCAGATAGAAATTTCATTTAATAGAAAAAGATATTTAAAACAAAATGAAGTGATATTTAATAGGAAGAGAAATAAATTCGACACTCACTTATATTGATAATTAGTTTTTTGATAATGTTATTCTTGTACATCTTCATGTAATTTTGTGCAATGTATCGAATGAAGAACAGAGACACATAATTATGTGTCGTTCACCCACTATCACATCTTGAATTAACACTCGTCATCTTATGCAACTGACACAAGGAGGGTCCTCTTGTACTTACTATACATCCATGTTCCATCGACTTGAACCACGAACTTACAATATTGAAACTCATCAATACACGACCTGAAAACTCCAAAAAAGATGATAGAATATCACGAAACCCTCTATTACTTGACATCCTTGCGGTGACATTAATAGTGTTTCCTTCTCCACAACCATGGAAATTGTTGCATAGCGTGCAACAATCCCAATAAATTAGGGTACGACCTTTCCTAGTTGCCATAAATGTTTTCAATGCTCTTTTGCTTTACCAACCATGTTTTGCGATACATGGCGGTATATCCATCAATGCTTTTGATGTGTGCTATCAAGACTGACATTAAAGTTGATGGATCATTTTCAATCAAGTTGTGGATGCTTTTACTGATGAATAAATACGACAACTTTGCATGATTTTGTGATATTGATGGATTTTAACATGTATGAGGTTCACAAAGCTTTGTTATTTCTCACTGCTTACTTGTAGGGATATATGATGCCCTAAACCTCCAAGAACAACTATTGTCATCACAAATGACAATTAACTTTGTTGGGTTTGATAGTTGTGTATGTAGCTCGATGTTTGCATACAATTCACAACATTGAAGAATCTCACTTTGATGAATAACATAAATCATACCTTTGATGACGAACAAGTTGCATTGCTATAAACTTAAGCATTTGGCGTCCCACTATTTATGGGTATCATAATGAAATATCGCATACTTGGTCTAGTGGTTGAAGACAAAGCCTTTTGTGGATATTTCTTTTCAAGGCTTTAAGTGCAACATCTCTCTTTGTTTGAAAGATCAATGGGTGGGGACATCGAAATGTATCCCCTTCATCTGTTTTGATTATTTGATCATTGTAATGCACTAACCATTTGACAGATAAGGAAGACATGTTGTGTAGTAGAGAAAGAATAGAGAAAGAAATTGTGGTAGGGGACTTGTGTTTGCAAAGTTGCAAGAAAGTAATAGAGCAAGAAAATGTTGTGCAAATGTGTTAAATGAAGGTGAATACAACTTCTATATGTAGGGGTCAAGGTTAAGGGTTTACAACCTAGGGTTAGGGTTAAGGTTTGAAGCATTGGATTCCTTAACATGAATAAATGAGTATCTAGTAGGAAAAAAGTTTTTAATCTATTCAAAATTAGTACCAAAGTTTCGATTGAGTTAAATGCAACTTTTGAGCATTTTTCAAATAAAATCCTTGCTCTATTGCACAAACCAAGGAAACCAATGACTTATGAGATAATTGCTTTGATGTTGATGAATCTGTATAGTCATTGAACAAACTATTGTTACTTTTTTAGAATAAACTTGTAATTCATTATTGGAATTCTGATGTTTCTTTTTTTTTAAGATTTCAAACTTTAATCATGTTAGTTTCAGAGGATTAAGATGTTTACCTAAGTTTTATTTATCTAAGTATTTTTTTTTTATCTTCTTCAATATAAATAAACTTAGTTTCATTTAAGGATTAATTATATTTTAAAAAAAATATTATTCAAGTACTCATAGTTTTACATCAATCAATGTATACTATTAAAATGGAACATGTTTTATTTATTTAATTTGTTTAGGCAAAAGAATTAGATCACTTAAATACATGTGTTTTTTTATAAATATTTAACTAAAATATATTTAATATTAATTTTTTAAAAATAAAAAAGGTTTAAATTTAAAAAAAAAATACTTAACTTTTTTATAAAAATTTAAGGAAAAAATACAAAACAATTTAACAAAAAATAAAAACTCAATTCTCCTTTTGAGCTGATTTTTTTTTTTTTTTATAAAAAAGCACCTTATAAAATCAGTTCTAAAAAAATGACATTATGAAATCAATTATTGAGGAACCAATTTCATAACATGTATAATAAAAAATGCAGGTGAAAAATTGGTTTCTGGAATAGTATTTTATATCGTTGGGTAAATATTTTTTGAATTGTATTATTTGGATAAATATTTTTTTTGTATTATTGGGGTAAAAAAAATCACTAATGGAGTTGTTAACTGTGCAAATATCAATTTTTTTTTTTTATATTACAAACACATCAATTTTATAGAACTCGTGGTGCCAAGAAAAAGGGAAAAAGAAATTCAACTTGAACCGTTGGTGCCAGAGTCTAGCACTACCAGCATCCTGAATTTCTAATCCTAATCGATGACATTTTGTAAAATTGGCTACTATGAATAGTTTACAAAGCTAATATATTCTGCATGTTAATCTAAGAAGTCATATATTTATATATAATAAAAAGCTGAAAATATTGGAGCCACACTCAAACTGTGAAGCTCTTATTTTAATTTGTACGTCACATTATTATTTATGTATTTCAAGATCTTGGTTCATTGATTTACTCATGCATGTAAATTGCCAAAGTTGATGGCTCCGTTAGCGTTGCCTTCGGTGAAGCCGGTTTGGTTACTCAGACCTTTAATCTTCTGAGTTCCACTGTTGTTATATTTTCCAACAGAGCGATTCCTTCCAGGCATAGGAGCAGGATTATGGGGATTATTGGGTGAGGAGGTTGCATTGTTGTTGTGAGTTTCACCCTCATCCATACTATTTAGCACACCAACAAGACCCTTCAGAGCATCCAGTTTTTCTTGAAGATCTGCCATGGATTTTGCTAAAAATAATTATAGGATCTGTCTCTTGAGATTGGTTTATTTGTGAGCAGATCAGAAGTGTTGTTTATATATATATATATGTGTGTGTGTGTGAAAGGGAGGAACAATAGTTCTGAAACTTAATAGAGAAGCATGCACTTTGAGAGTTGAATAATATCTCTCGAATAAAGTTATTGTTGGTGGAGAATAAAGTTCCATTTGATGGAATATTGTTTTAACACGCACGACAGCATCTTCATCCTGATATAACAGATACGGTTTAAATTATTTTGCCTTTCCAAACCGGTTCTAAACTTTGTTGTCATTTATATTTGCTATTCAAACGTCAATGCTAATGAAATGGTTCTAAAATAAACCCTTTATACTCATCCCATGAAGTCCACCAAACATTTTTAAAAAAGGCTGATAAGTACTTAATTAAAAAATTAAGATATTGTACATAATTTTATCTTTATATTGTTTTCAAATTCAAACTCAAACAATAAGTCATTAAGATATAAACTAAACGCAAGTAAAGAGTCCAAAAAGAGAACTCCATTATCAAAAGAAGAATAATATTCAAATAGTTGACAAAAAGAAAGAGCCACTAGAATCAAATGCTTGAGATCTTCGCCAATCAGATTGAGGCATATCAATTGTAAAAACCTTACACATCCGAGGGTCAAACCCATATCTCCTCTGTATGGGTACAGAGAACCATGCAGAGAGGAAATCACAAAGAAGTAAATCAAAGGAACTATATTGAAAAAGACCCAAATGCACCCACAACTAATAAAGCAAATAATAAAAAGAAAATAAAAGGAAGCTCGGGATTAGAACAAGATCAAAAGCGAACTCAAAATCTCAAAAGAAGGAAGAAAAATAAAACGGGTCCATAAATAATCGCAGGGAAAAGCAAGAATCACATAACAGTTTTGAGCAAAGATCCATAACAAACAAAAAGCAAGCAAGCAAGTTCGACACCATCAAAGAATCATCACCACAGGCCAATAAGGAACAAAGCAACCAAATCAATCATTCAACAAAACCAAAAAATAAGAGAAGTTAAAAAACCTGAATCTGATTTTGGGCAAACTCAAAGAAATCGCGAGTGAAGAGCGACTCTGACGACAACGACTGAGAACAATTTTGAAGCGATGAGAGCGATTGAAAGCAACGACGGAAAACGACTATGGGGAGACTCGTGATTTAGGGTTCAGTGTTTGTAATTTTGTGAGAGTGGAGATTGGATCTGGATTTCCGGTTTGAGACCAAATAGTATTTGGTTTAAAATTCAAAATCCATATCTAAATAAAAATGGATTTGGATTTTAACCATTTTATTAAAATGTTAATTTTTATGGATTGGACCAAAGTCGATGGATTATTTGCACAACCCTAAATACAACCTCTGCAATTGTTCACATATGTTTCCCATTTTAAAGGAGCAAATGAAGTTATCTTCTCAATTCTAATGCATACACAAATTGTCTCGGTGGTCCAATTCCAAACGAGAATCAACACTAGCACTTAAGAACTAGCAAGCTAATACCAATATAACAACCAAGAAAATCAAAGTTTTGTGCGTCACACAAAGAGGGAAGAGGCCATTTTCAAAGTTCCAATCCCAAAAACCAAAGCTATACAATGGTCTTGCAAATTCGTGACATGTTCATAAAATACATAACAGTACAAGGTAAGAAATAAGAGTGTCAATGTAATCAAGATCAACATTGTTCTAATTGACAAGTGACCAAAAGCAACAGCTTGCATTCTTCTTCTTCAGGGCCCATGCAATTTTGACACCTGAAACAAGTTAAGAAGCAGAACACTAAAGGGGCATAACTAGCTTAATCGAATAAAACAATATATGTAGCATGTAACAATCTCACAACAATTCAGTATTCGGTCTTTGAATATTTTCAAAGTATTACATACTAATTTAAATAAAAAATAATAATACCAATCAATTAGTAATAATTATAGTGAAAATGAAGACAAGTAAACGTACAAAACACAACTATGACTTGGCTATTTTTCAAAATTAATGTGACACCGGTACAATGTAGAAGCATCTAGCAAACAAGCAAAAAAAAAATCCTCATCAAGATCAAACTCTAAGTTAGTCTACTTCAAAATTTAACAATTTTTTGAATGATTAGAAAAAGTAGCCCTAGCAGGTAACAAAAGATTTGTAGCTCAAGCAACAAATGTTCAACTGGGGTTTGAATAGCAAATATAAAAGACAACAAAGTTACCATTCAGAATTCACACAAATAATTCTGCATAAAAAAGCAAATCAGATTACCATTCAAATCAATGACACAAGGCTATCGAATCCTAGACCAAATCCTGTGAATTAGGTACAAACTCCTCAGTCGCAGGTGCACTACTTTCATTGAACCCCACTACTTATTTCAATCGTTCTGTAATTGGAATAATTACAGCCAACTTGGTATTCATCTCAAAATTCAATGATGCCATGCCATTTTCAAGATCTTCATGCTTGTTCTGAATTCCAGTATGCATATCCAACATATTTAGCTGAATAGAATTCACTTCCTCTCGAGTTTCTTTCAATTCACTTCGGAGTCTACTGATGTCAGAAAATAGAATGCAGGTTTCTGCCTCTCGAGCCGAATGTTGATGGATCAACGGTGATGGGAAGGCACCTATATTTTGTCGTTGACTGGAAGAGGCACACTTGATTCTTTATAAACATGATAGATTTAGATTGTAACCCTATAGACATGGAAATCTGTGGGAATTGATCCCCATTGATATAGGAAAAGACCCTGTCAAACAAATCCAACACCTTGTCAAACAATTGATATTGGAGAACTTGGATTTACGGGGTAAATGCAAGACTAAGTTCATTAGTAATTTAATATACTTAAAACTCTACAATCTCCTTGCATGTTTAAGCATATGATAGAGAGGAGCTTGCGCTCATGCTTGACGAATGAAGATAGAAGACCGACGAACAGATTAAGCTTAACTCTCTAGGCAATCTCTATTCTTTTTACAACAAATCCATTCACCTTTTACACGGTACCTTACTAGTTCAATTTAGAAAAGGAAAAAAAAAAAAAAAAACAGCTTACTTCTGTCTGCACCATTCCATACCGATAAAAATAGCACCCCGCATGTTCATTATTATAGTTCAAATATTTCTTTCTGCTAAAAGAGTAGTTGCTTCAACTTAAGTGAATTTAAATTGTGATTCTAATCATTTTTGTAACAGGTTCTAGTTGATCTAGTTCGTAATGCTCGTTAGAAAGGCGTTAAATCACCCATTCCCTCGGCATCTTGTTGTAAAAGTTATTCTGAGTAGCATGTCTGATAACACAACTTAAAGGAGAGGCTATGTTCATGCTGTCAACCTATTATTTTTCACTTTTAAATTGATAGAAAAATCTCCTAATACAAACTAATGAAATCAAGTAGTAAAAAACATACAAACCTCCAATCTTTAAATTAACTTGAAGTTCTATTTATTAATCGTTTTCCAACTTCAGAATTCAGCAAATAAGTTTCTTTGCTTCTCACTGAAAGGTAAATGGAACGTAGACTTGAACAAAAATACAAGCTTCAAACTCATGTTTGAGATTTTGCAAAATAGTAGAATTCCTTCATTACTTCTCCTATTTCCCCAGTTCTGATTTACTCTATTTTTCTAGGAAGTAAACATTTCATGCAGTACATTACGCTGTGAATGGTCCAACCGAACAACATATGCAGTATTTTCCTATGCTTCGATGATTTTATTATATACATATTTTGAAGGCTTCTTGAACCACATCAGACATTTCCACAGCTCATGTTCCAGAACTCAACTTCGTGCTCAAGAACCCTTAGCAACATAACTTCTGCCTTTTTGAGTTCTTCATCAGAAGCCTTTTGCAAGCGTCTATTCGCAATGTTCTGCAGAGATTGGCAGTACTTACCAAAGGCCTCATTGCCCCATCTTGCACAAGTCTCCTTCAGTTCTGGTGGGGTTTTGGAGCCTTCTTCAATGCAGTGGGCAAAGCTCTCATGATACACTGCTTCAATAGCCCAAAATGCTGTAATAGCCACAGTATATTCCACGTCTGGACTCATTAAACTTTCCAGCAACCTGTTATGAAACTATGAACATGTTACAACTTACAAACAAAAGTAGCATTTGATTTGTCTAAAATTCCAAATATCCATGTGCATAATGTGTTTCCTTCCCCTGGCTTCTCAGTGAATGGTAATATGGTATCATGACTGCATAGCTGTTATGTCCTGTTTGAGGAGTAAGAATTCGAGGTTTTTTTCCTCCCATTAAATTAGAGGACCTAGGAAAGGATCTAACCCGTAAAAACTTAACCAGGGAAAATGGTCTGTAGTTAATTAAACTTTGCATAATAGGCTGTTTTGAAATCTATATTTTGCTATTTATTAAATCAATGAGCAAATATCTGATTCTGTTACCGAAACAAATTACTCAAAAACTTTAATGGACGTAAAAATAATTAAAGCATCTGATGACTAATCTCCTAAAAATAATCAAAATCCAAATAGCTGATGACTAATGTCAAGAAAATGGGATCTTCCTCGAATCCGATTTTGCTTAATTGGACCTAATCCAGTAACAACTGACTAACAACTTGTTGGTAATTTTTGAATGAATTTAATTCTTTAATAATTTTTTTCTCATTTTTTAAGACATGATTAATTCCTAAAAAAGTAAAGCTTGTACTAACTTAATCCTATTAAAAAAAAAAGGCTAAGTCTTGTAGCAACTTAATCCTATATCTTTGGCCAGTAGTCCCAAATTAAAACCCCCACCTTCATATTGGCAATTATTAGGTAGGCAACTATAGACTTCCCCGGCCACCCAAATTGAGGCAAGTTTTTTCCATCAATTCTCTTCACACCATTAAAACTAGACTTTTAAAGTCAGTCGTAGATATCAAAACACGAGTTAAATATGATTAACAAACCTACCGACAATAGTTTTTGTTTGGCGGCTGAGGAACAACGTCAGAAAGTGAAATACCCCACTTGTTGGCTTCTGCTTTGAACCATGAAATCTCATCCTCCAGAGAAGCCACGCCCCACAATATGACTTCCATGTCACCACGGCAATCTGATTCCTTCCAAGCTTTTATCAGCACACTAGCCACAAATGGGACAAACGCCCGAACGAACAAGTAATCCTGGGCCTGCATAACAAGTATGAAAGAATTGTAGTCACAGTTAAATTGTAAACATTTTGTTACATCTTGACATGGCTACCCAAAATTGTACTAAATATGTAAAGGAAGTTAAATTTATAACTTAAAAAAGAAAGGGTGAACAATTACTAACGAGCAATGTTTTAAAGGAAGCAATATTGATGGTTCCATCGCGAATGCTAATAATAAGAGGGTGTCTAGTGGCTCCGTCGTAGATAAGACGGTGCTTCCTCAACCAAGTCTCGCTCATACCTATCTTCTTCTCCTCAGCTTTTGCCTTTTCCTCCATTCTCTCCCTTCTTCTCACCACTTCGTTTACTCTTCTTTCTTAGTTTGACTAGCAACTCGCTTTTATAGTTTTGTAAGCAGTGAACAATTTAAAATAAAACTATATCTTTAATGTTAATTAATTAAAAGTAAATTCATTCTTAGAAATACATCGCCAAATTCCTTTAAAAAAAACATCGACAAAGATTAAAAATGTAATGTTTATATTGAAATTATAAATTTGTACTAAATATTTTAGAAAACTATTTTGAAAAATAAGCACTTGTCACTTTGAATTAATTAAACTTTCAACTTAAGAATTTATTTATTTATTCTGAAAAATTAGATTTATGAATAATCAATTAACCACCAGTCACTAATTGCGGGCTTTAAACTTAAATGGGTTCAACTTTGCCACCTGCTTTGGTGGACTACACGTGGTTTTGAAGCAGCACAGAAGCCCATGCACAAGTACGTTTGGCAATCTCGGTGTGCTTTCATGAGCTTAAAACCCTTACAAGTGTCCCACGCTTTCCAGTACTAGTATTTTCCAAAGGAATTCAGCTAGAGTCTAGAGGTGTTAATTAGACCAATTCGGTGTTGCAAATCAAACTTTTTAAATTTTGGTTAAATTAGATTAAACTGCTTTGATAAAAGTAAATTTCTTCATAAATATTAAGTATTTTCATAAAAAAAAGTAAATAATATAAATTATTTTTATAAAATTAAATTTTGAAAAAAATAAATGAAAGAAATTTTATAAATTAACATAAATACAAAATCTCTTCTCTCAATCATTTTTTTCATCCATGAAATTAATATTTTATTTAAGAAAATCGATTTTAATTCAATTTGCACTAACAACTTATTATTAGTAAAAATACATAAAATACATTTTAAGTTTTTTTAAAGATAATTAAAGAAAAGGAAAGAAGGTACGAATTACTCATATATAATACCTGTCTTGGTCTCAAATGTTATTACTTCTACAGAAAAATACACGTGATTTAAAGTATGATTATAAAAAAATTAAACTTTT
>PYAF01003410.1:1690070-1722279 GCA_007407185.1 Glycine tomentella | reverse complement strand
TTGCTTTGTGAATTCTTAGCTGAGTCCAACACTTTTTCCTTTTGTTTCTTCTTTGTAACTATTCATCCTTCTATTGCTGTTGATCTTGTCCTAACTTCTTTGTCTTCAATCTCAATTAAGGTAGTAGTCAGGGATAAAGTTTTTAAGGTGAATGAAAGAAAAAGCTTAAGCTCAAATTGGCTAACTATGGATATTATTTTAAAGGTAAGATCATTTGGCTCTAGCTTAGAAAGAAGAACATGCCTTTATCATATTAATCATGCAAATATCATTTGAGAAACAAATCAAGCCCTGCAATATTATTAACCATGAGGTCACTCTGAAAAAAAATTGTACTGTATAGGCTCAAACCTCACAAGCTTATAGTATCAGACTAATGTTCCTTTGATTTTCCTAACAAATATTCTATTCTTTTTCTTGATGTATTCAATCACCTAACTTGTAGTTCTAATCTTGTACTATGCAATTCTATACTTTAACTGTCTCTTACATGTTCCAAATCAATCAACAATATAAAATTTTATCACTGTGTCAACAATCTTAAATCTGGAACTTATTTAAGGTTCTAACATTTTATTTATTTATTTATTCCTAATTTCTATTTAAGCATTCTTCTCAAAAATTAACGCAATTATGCGTCCCCACTCCCAAATTTTAAACATTGCTGTCCCCAACAATAAACAAAACTTTTTATAAAAGGGAGAAACAAACACATAATTTCATTGATTTTTGTGAGATACATCTATCTAAACAGAATCCATTATTATTATTATTTTCTATATATTTTTTTATTTATTTTATATATAATAAATTAAACTAATGAAGTATAAATGTAAAAATCCTTGGATTGCCTTCCAAGTAGCGCTTGTTTAACGTCACGAGCCTGACACCGACCTCTTTAATTTTCAGGGGAGTTAAGTGGTATGAAAATAGTATTCCTATCCACTTCCCCTTCATGATAAATTTTAACCTACATCTCTTAATCTTAAAGGGTCTCTTAGCATCTAGAGGGGAAATCTCAACAGTTCCATAGGGAAACAAATTCTTTACCACAAATGGGCCAGACCAATGAGATTTGAGTTTACCTGGAATTAGCTTTAATTGAGAATTGTACAGTAATACCTGCTGTCCCGGTGTAAACTTCTTTAGATGACTTTTTCTGTCATGCCATCTTTTTGTCTTCTCCTTGTAAATTTTGGCATTTTCAGAAGTTGGTAATTTGAACTCATCAAGCTCATTTAATTGCAACAATATTTTATCATTAGCTTTAGAGAGTTCAAAATTCAAAAATTTAGTTGCTCTCATAGCCTTATGCTTTAATTTAACAGGAAGATGATAGGACTTACCATACACCATTTGGAATGGTGGCATACCTACCAGAATCTTGAAGGATGTCCTATATGCCCAGCGTGCATTATCTAGCTTCCTTGCCCAATCTTTCCTAGAATTTTCCATTGTTTTCTCTGGGATCCTCTTCATCTCTTGGGCATGTATCTCCTCTTTGAGCTCTAATTTTGGTGCTTTACCTGTGAGTGCCTGTTTTTCTGCTTCTTGCTCTTCTTTTTGATTGGTTTCATCTTCCTTACCAACCTTTTTCTGCACTTTGTTGGTCTTCTCTTGAGGAGTGATAATAGCTCCACTCCTTGTAGTGATTGCATTGACATGCTCCCTTGGATTTACTATGGTGTCACTAGGAAATTGTCCCGGCTATCTTTCTGCGAGTTGCTTTGCTAACTGCCCAATTTGATTTTCAAGGTTATGAATAGATGCACCTTGATTTTTGAACTGAGCTCTGGTTTCTTGAATGAACTCATTAGTAGTTTTAGACAGCTGTATTATGGCTTTCTCCCATTCAGCGGACTCTTTAGAAGGAATAAGTGGTGGTTGCAAGTAATTGTTGGATTTGTAATCCAACCCTCCTCCTTGATACTTCCTCTGAAAGTTGTTACCCAGAGAAAAATTATGGTTCCTTTGATAGCTTTGCTGGGGTCTTTGGTCATACCACACACCATTCACTTGATCTTAATCTGCTCCTATCAGTATGGGACATTCATTTGTCTGATGATTGTCTTGACAATATTCACAGCTGAATACTGGAGCTCTACTTGGTTGTGCTGCAGAATTTTGAAACTTATTCATTCTCTCATTCAGTTTGGCTATTTGTTGTGATATAAGCTTCTGTTCTGCTAGCATAGCATCGCTACTCCCCAATTGAATTATCTCCCTCTTGGGCTGAATTACGACGCTTTCATTCTCGTTTGTTGCTAGGGAATCAATCAACTCATAGGTTTGAGTTGCTGTTTTAGATCTGATTGATCCTCTTGCTGCAACATTAACAATCATCCTTGAATCAGGAGTCATCCCATTGAAGAAAATTGGCACCTTCTTCCCTACGGGCATATCGTATTGTGGACATTTTCTGATCAGCTCCTGAAATCTGTTCCAGGCTGCACACAATGACTCTCTAGGTTGTTGAGTAAAATTAGTGATTTCATTCACTAGTCTGTTGTACTTTTCCATAGAGAAGTATTGAGAAAAGAACTTCGCAGCCAACTCTTCCCATGTGGTGATGCTGTTAAGGCTTTGTCTGTGTAACCATCTGAGAGCTTGTCCTTTAACGGCAAAAGGAAATAGTCGCAGTTTAATAGCATCATCACTCACCCCTTGATGTCTTATGGTGTCACAAATTCGCAAGAATCTGTCCACGAAATCATGGGGGTCTTCATCATCGTCGCCACCGAACTGGCTTCTCTCCACCAAAGTGATTAATGATGGATGAATATCGAAATTGTTTGCCTGTATAGGTGGTCTGACGATGCTTGAATTGAGTCTGGTGAATAATGGAGCAAGGATGTCCTCCATTAATTCATCTTCTGGTCTTGGCTGATTGTTGTTGTCTTCAGCCATCTCTAATTCAACTGTAGGTTGTGAATTAGAATTCTCTGCCCTCTGTTTTTGCTTGGCTAGCTTCCTGTTTCTTCTTGCAGTCTTCTCTATTTCTGGATCGAACTGTAAATTTTCAAGTTCAACTGAACCTCGCATAAACTAGAGAAACAGATTAGTAAAAACAAATTCCAATTTTAAAAATAAAATTACAATTAGATTGGCATACTCAATCCCCGGCAACGGCGCCAAAAACTTGTTGCGTTCACAAAGTGTGATTGCGTAACTCACGACAAGTGTACCGATCGTTCAAGTAATAATTTTGATAAGTAGAGTATCGTCTCCACGAGGATTGAGGCACTAAAGTAATTGTAATTGTCATCTTAAAATTGGAAGGAATAAAAATAGAAAGAGAATTGATTTGTGATTTGTGTTGTATTTTGAAAAATAATTGAAAACAGAATTAAATTTGAATTAAATTGAAAGTTATGCAGAATGAAAAATAATTGCGGTAAAAACACAAGCACCTTTGATCCCTACTTGATTAATTGAACTGATAATTAATTTCAATTATTATATTACTCAAAGATATACCTTCATTAATTGGTTAAACCCAAATTTCTCGGTCTTTTTAACCCTTTAATCCTAATTAAGTGTCCTAATCCCTTAGTAACCCCCTTTCAGATTAAGCTTTAAGCTGGCATATGAAAACTTTGCAATCCTTCATCCCTATCCCTAGGTAATGTCAAACTGTCTCTTTATCGCTTTCAGAAACTAAAACCCCAATATCCCTATTGTGAATTAAAGCCCTTAGTACCTCTAATAGAGTGATCAATTCTATCAATGAAATTTAAAATTGAAGAACAAGATAAAGAGAAGCAATCATAACAATATTTATTAATCATCAATCCAATCCACACAAGAGTTCACATTGACTTTTGGCCTTTACCACATTCAAGGAGGAATTAGCTAGACATAATTATGTCTAGCTCAATATAAATATGAGAAAATAGATGAGACAGAATACAAAATAGAAGAATAATCAAACCCCTCAATCTTGGCTTTCTTCTCAATCCTTAATGCGTTCTTCATCTCCTTCAATGCCTCCGTGTGTGTATCTCTGTATTTCTGAGTGTCTCTGCATATGAAAAGTCGTCCTCCTAGGTTCTGTGGCTTCCCTATTTATAAATAGGTTAGCAAAACCCCCAGAACTTATCTTCTTATCTTATCTTTAAGCTTATTTTTGTAGGTTAGCAAAACCCCAAGAGTTTATCTTCTTATCTTATCTTTAAGCTTATTTTTGAATTTCCCGTAGAGTCTGCGCTATTAGCGTCAGTTTCTTCCTTTATTGTTCCTAAAATGCATAAAAATAACAATAATTAATAATATTCAAAAAGTACTGAGCTTTTGGCTTAATTCTATCATTTATTTAACATTTTCTACTTAATTTTGACTAAAACTATCCTAAATTTCACTATATATTAGCAACCCATCAATGGCGCCACATTCTAGAAAGATTTCCCTATGTTTGCTTCATGGTGCTTATGGCGCGACTTCCCGCGCTAGTAGCGCTAGGCTTCAAAACATCTTGGTTTATTGACTTTTCTTTCTTTCACTTTTTCTCTTGTTTTTCCTGCTATAAATTGTACAAAGATGAGATAAGTTGTGAATTGAAACTAATCAATCAAAATATCCAAACTGAGATCGAATATGGTTCCATTATGATCAATTCTTGCTTTTTTTAACTTGAAAAACATTATATGCTATACGCATATCACCAAACATTGCAGATCACCTGAGGCTTAGGAGCATTGGAACAAGGGAATTTTTATTAATTAAAGAATCACTGCTGAAGCCTGTTTCTGTCTTTGACTTGTCATGAATAGTATGAGTAACACCCCTAAACTTGAGCTTTAGCTTCTTTGGCTTGTTCCCAGTTTCTAATCCAGCAGAAGCATCCATTGGATCCTTCACATTCTCGTTCTCACTTGTTTTCCAAAAGGTTCTACTAGTGACAGCTGATGAAAGTAACTCTGAAATAGTGTATCGGCATTAGCCCAAGGTTGACGTGACACCGTACTCCTTTTTTCTCTTCATTGCAAGAAGCAACCTAGACACACCAAGGATTTCTATCAATACAAAACTTGTAGAAACTTTAATAGCAGCAAATCAGCCAACAAGATAAGGATATATACCAAATTGAAGACAATTACTTTGCAAGAAGAGTCACCAAAGGCAGATATATAAACCCACACACATATAGGAAAATAACGAAACAAACCTGCACTTTCAATAATTATTTATGTTCACACTAGAGTTCATCTACTTTTTGGTAAGTGATAACTCAAAATCAACAACAGGAACAAAAACAAGTTTTCTTTTGAAGTGATTCACAGAAGGAACAGCTCAACTAAGCGATACAAACAAAATTGAGTATCCGCAACAAGAGATCTAGTGTAATTTTTTGTGTTCTTTATTTTTTAAGACCGATACATGGCAAAAGCTTACAATATTAATATTAATTAAAAACAAAATAAACAACAAAATTGGGAAAATCCAATACTGGTCATTAGTCAACTAGTTAGATTAACGAGAAACGAAACTATTACACAGCATTCAACAACATTGAGCAACAAGCAACTACATGCAAAAGTGCCCAAAATCAGTTCAATAGAAACATAAGAATATTGAGATCCTCTGACCTTGTTTCAGAATCAGGCATAACCAATAATGTGTTATTTACATCTTAAATTTGGCACGGTAGACAAGCAAAGCAATTTAACTCTGGTAAGAACATGCACAAACTATTACTATTACATTGAACAAATTATAAAGAAGCAACAAAGGGTAACTCACCGCCTTTATTTCCTAAGTGGCTAAAGAGAATGAATATCCACGCATTGGTTTGTATTAAAGAACCATATTGCACATTTGCTTTCCCTTAACTACTCAATTTGAATAAATTTGATGCAGAAAATTTCAGTGAGAAACTGAATAGGGGTGGAAACACTATAAGCTCACACACAATAGCAATTAGCAACAATGAAAAGAAAAAAACGAGACTTGGTACCGGGAAGAACACGGAAAATCTCTCTTCCACTTCCGAAAGAATCAATAATCAAGGGTAACTGTAAATGTAATATAGAGTTGGAGCTCAAAGTGTTGCACGAAAATTTCCACTCTGAAACAGGCAAACAAAGGAAATGAAGTTCTTTTTCATTCGATGGTGTTAGTGACGTTAGTCGCTGTGAAAGGACAAAATATATTTGGGGAACGGATTCCCTGACGTTATGGCGCCAACGTCAGGGTAACTTTGGCTTGTTTTTGGTCGTTGGATTAGAGTAATGCATAGGATTTGGACACGCTGCTTTTTTTTTTAACATGCATAATTTATTTTATCTTTTTTGACTTTTATGAGCTACTCACATTGTTTATCAGTTTGTTTTAAAAGTAAAATGATTAAATGCCCATGGTCTCCGAGAGCCACCCCCATTATTCCCAGTTGTGAAGCTAAATGCCAGCATAAGTTCATGAAAATTCAATCTTCAAGAATCAAGATTATACATAAAAACCTCAACTTGTTATCAACACCTTGACTATAATCAAAGCATAGACTGGTAGTAAACCCCATTCCCTGCCTTTTTGTTTATATTGCTTTTGCCGTTTTTGTTTAATTTGGGTTTATCAAACAAAATGCCCTTCCTATCAAGTTCTAAGTACTCATTATATTTATTCTTATCATCATTTGATTCTTTATGTAATGGTATCATGAAAGCAATAGTAGCTGATTATTTGGCAAAATTCTTGCATCATCAACCAACAGAACCAAGTAAGAATCCTCGGGTGTCTCGCGGGAATTTAGCATTGGAGTTGTGTGGAGCATTTGATCGAACATGTGGAAGGTGGTGTGGTGAGAATATCGGCAGAGGCAGATTGAAACCACTTGGTCTCACCCTTTTTACATGACGCAAATGGCCAATCACACGTGTCAATAGAGTGATTTTTACGAGTGAAGAAAGGGGTGTTGATTTTGAATCTGTGCCCATTATGTATTCGTCCGAACATGTCTTATGTTCAGCTTCTTCGTGGTTTTAATGAAGCCGTAGAACCTCTTCTTCGACAGGGACGACAACCCCAATGTCTCCCAGATCAGCTTCTTTACACTACCAGAACAAGCTCAAGAACAACCTCCTCCACACCACGTGTCACGCCAGAGATCCTCCGTCCGATCGACAACCTCCATTGTGGGAGTGGGAAGTTTAACTTTTTTTAACTACTAAACAATAATAATACAGTGTCAAAATCTTACACGCTAATCTAATCCAACAGTTGATGACGTCAGGAAATCCGCAATAAATTTGTATAATTTTTTTTATAATTAAGGGAAAATATAAAATATGATACTAATAATATAATAAAATAACAAAGTCTAGCGCAGGCAGTCTTTTTTTATAAATATTATAAAATTTATATTTATAAATATAATAAAGTAATATTATAAAAAGTATTATATAAATAATATTACTTTTTTTAAAAAATGCCAGCACTAGCAAGTAGCAACCTCGCATGCGTAGTTCCCGTTATGTTGGTATATTAACATCAATTTATTTAATTTATTTTTATACACAATATATTATAATTTAATTATTTGTTGTTAATTTATTAAAATTGTTTCTTAAAAAAAAACTATTAACCAAATTTTTTTCTAAAATTTCACAAGCTACGAAATCAATGTGCCATTCTAATTAACTTTTATGTATTCGCACATACTTTTGTTTAGGATAAGGAGCGACACAAATGATTAGTAACTTTTATATTTTTGAAAAAACTATTTACCAGTCTTTTATGTATATTATAGGAATTCAATTTCTTATTATGAATAGAGTAGGCTAAGCAGCATATATACGTGGGGAGAGAAATTTCTCCTTAATACTCTCTATTTTAGGAGATTAGTCTCGTTTTTTGTTTGTAGAAAATGGTTTTAGGGAAAAAAATATAGTTAAGACGTATTAAAATATATATTGTTTAAGATAGTTTAACTTTTTGTGTGAATCAAAGAATAATGTTAAAAAATTTATAGTAATTTACACACTCTTATACAATCAATTAAGTTAAATCTCCTCAAATTATACTTGTTTACTTTTACCTATTATTTTGAAAAATTTTAAAAACAATTATTTTTCTTTTGTTCATGAAGATTCTACGAAGTAATATTATATTTTAAACATTTTAATAAAAATTTATTTATTCAAATACTAAAATCTTTAATATGCAATTACATTAAATATTTAAAGGTAAGACTTTACTTTATTGTCCTTAAAGATTCTATTTGTCTAGAGCATAATTATCTCCAATAAAATATACTCTTAGTTCATTAAAAAAATGAAATACATTTTTTTATAATACTATTATATTTTAAATGGAAGGAGTAGAGTACTAGTAAGTATATATATAACTTATAACTCTGGACTTTACATTATTGATAATTATCGGGTGCTTGGTAAATTTGATGACACTTTTAAAGTCAAAATTCATTAGAATGGGCTTAATAATGTAGAGTATGGATAATAAGTATGAAGACAATGTATAAAAAATAATTCAAAATCACAGCAAGCTATAAGGTTAAATAACTTGCATCATCACTAACATGTTAGCAATCAGTAGCGAAAGTGTAAGCACTTGGGACTGTAAAGACACGGGATGCTCAACTTTGTGAGAAATTATTACATGCTCCGGATCATATATACGGATGAATCACGATATAACATAAACTGCCTTTTTTAATTTATGAAAAAGATAAATAAAGTGTCATACAAATTGGTGAGAATCACCATTAACCGAGCACACGATAAGGCAAGAGAGAGTGTGCACAGCATGGAGCACATTTGCAACAAGTAAACAACAACGTACTCCAAATTGACATCATGTAGAAGTACGAGTTTTAAGCCAACTGCACTTCAATATCTTCCTCCACGATCTCGGGGTTCTTTTATACTCAAAAATTTGTTCAATTAGCCCTGCAAAATAGAACTTGTCCTCCCCATATTCCACTTTCCCGCACAGCCTCTTAAACAGATCACAAACTTCTTTCTCCGTGTAATTATCCATGATCACAATCCCTCGGTTGCGGAACAACTTCACATCTTTTTCATTGCAGACCAAGGCTTTCATTAAAAAGGCATAAGATGTGAACGGTTGGCTATCATTTTGATGCTGCTCCAATGCTATCAGATTGGAAAACAGCATTTCTGTAAAATGATGATGGGGTGTGAAGGGAGGAACATCAAGCACCCCATTTGCAAATTTAATGTTTAGCAAGCTCTTGGCTTTGGAACTCTTGGACTTAATACCATCTTTCTTGAGCTTTGTAGCACTCTCAGTCTCAAGATCACCTTGAGATACACTTCTTTTGGACATTACTCTTGTATAGGTTGGTAGGAAACAATGGCGAATTAAGTCAAGCAAATGATAACCCTCTTGGCTAAACTTCTCATTAACAATTTCCTTATCCCCTGGCAACATTTTTCTGAAGAAACGAACGGCAAGCTCAGAGAGGGTCAGGGTAAGGTCATATTTTATTGGAATGAGCACAATTTGAAACAACCTTTGAAGAATGAGGAATGGTATTTGGTTTTCTAGCAATATAAGGTCGCACCTCAACCTATTGAGTAAACCTGGCGTTGTAAACGTGGGATCCCCACGGCGCCTTATACCCTCTAGAGAATATTTCAAGAAAAGCTCAATGATGAAACACCCATCAACTAACATCATCTCGATAAATTGATTGCATGTGAGATTGAGTTCTTCTGCATAGAAATTTCGTGCTGGCTTCTCTAAATCGCTTAGTGCATTCACAAATTCGTGCAAGCTTGATTCAAGCTGATTTGGCTGTCGACTCAGAAGTGTGAAGAGGTAATGCCACTTGCGATCTTCCATGTATTTTAGACCCTCCTTGCCATGATGGAGAGGACCAATTGACACTGTGCTAGGGATGTACATCTTCTCATTTGCTTCCAGGAGTTTCTCGGGGACTCTGAAGATGGATTTCAAAGATGAAACGGCTTCAAGCTTCTCTTTAATTGATGTTACAAGATCTTTGTTTGCTTGTGTGATAGCTGAAGCAGGGGTATGGTCCATGTTTTTGAACGGGTCCCTGGAATTGTCACTGCTTGGTTCCTATTAAAAGATCCCAGAAAAGTATTCCTTCTCTTGAGCAAATCCACTGTTGAGACATTAAAAAAAAAAGTTGTGTTATATATACAACAATCTATATAACAATATTTTCTTTTGTATCTATCCCATTCTAACACATTATTTATTACATTTCATATTTTTTGTCTCTTAGACTCTTAGTTATAAAATTTGTTGCAGTGATAAGATTTCTCTATGAAAAATATTACATATCTTGAAAATCATTATTAGATCACATATGCACACAAAATATACGGCGAAGAAATATTAACCAATAAAATTGATTTGTTGATTGCATGTTCAATAAAGAAAATGAAATATGAAATTGAAGATATACATGCTCATGCTTCTGGTATATATCATATATGTATAGCACGAGGCACCGAATGTGAAAAAATTTGGGTAATCATATCCAAATTCAAAGAAAAGAAAAAGGATAGAATGCTAAATTGGCAAGACTAAACAAGAGAAAACTACTTTACAAGGATAAGACAAGAGCTATGGCCCAACAAAGAGTTTACTATTAGTTTGGCATTTTAAAACCACGTAGCTCGGTTCTGTAGATTGAGCATAATAGATTTTACACAACGCAGAGTAGTTTTCAAATTTATTAGAAAAAATTAGTAGAAAAAAGAAAAACGGATCAAGGAAACTAGAAAAATAAATGAATAACGTAGACGTGTATTGTATGTGAGCTCTTATGTCAGTTACCTGAATTGTTGTTTCCTGCCAATCTGTTCTTTATCTCCCTCTGCACACAATGCAAGAATTAATGTTGCATAACATCGTATCTTAACAGCCCGGTAAGTAATAATTTCGGAAATTACCACAGCTACTATATATATAAATATATTAATTAAAACTTGATCAGAATCCTAGATTACTTGAGAAGTGTGGCAAGCGAAAGCAATTAGAAAAACCAATGAATAAGGAAAGGAAGAACAAAACTCAGACATATTTCTGTACAGTACGTAACAAAGAGAAAGCAGAATCTGCTGAAGGTAAAGGAAAAACCGCGCGATTAGCATTTGTTACTTGACAGATAATTTAAGAAATGTTTACAGTAATTGTACGAGCCAGGACATCAACCCATCATGGTTTCCCCTACTTTTTCAATACTTATATTCTAATATTCTATTCTTTTGTTACTGTTCTTGAAGGTCTCTTGAGTGCAGAAGACTATGATCCGATTACTCACATTATGGGCTCTATTAATTTGTTTCATCCATCGAGCCACGCCTTGCATGCCAGCTTCGTTCACGCATTGACTGAGTGGACCACACCAAAGCCAACGAAGTCAATGATAGAGAAGGAGAAAAGGAGGTTTCAGGTGTTGGTGACTGAGGCCCAACCATTGGAGGCTAAGGAAGGAGGAATGAAGGCAATGCGGGCGTGATATGAAGGAGAATATTTGGGTGACAGTGGTGTGAATATGTGATGGTGTGAGAATTGAGATGATCAAAGAGTTTAGAAGGACAGAAAATTAAACTTGGACCAATTTTACTATAGAAAAGAAAAAGCTAGGCAACATTGAAACCCCGTCGATGACGTTGCAATCAAAATTAAAATAAAAATGATATAATTTTAAGTTTAAAAAAAATAGGGAAGAGATATATCACCCTAAATCAGTGTCACAATGATTCTCTAAATACACTGTTTGAATGTGTTTCCAAACATGATGGATGTTTCAGCACAGGATGCTGCCGAGCGATGTAAAGGACAATGCATAGGCTGGATTAAGGAGCAAACTAAATATTGATAGATGAGTGAAGGTTTCCAAGGGGAAAGGACACTGAAAGCTGTTATGATCATACTTAAGCCTTGAAATTCTCCTAGGTTGAAGTCTCTTCTTCTTGTACTTAGGTCCTAATAAGTGGACAACGATCTCTGATTAGAAGTGAAATATACATTTACCTGCAAAGATACTCCGATGTCAAAGCCAAACAGAGTAAGAAAGACGACTAAGACGTAATGTTATCAAATTTCTTTGGTAATTTGAGGCTTGTTATTTCAGTATTACAATCTAGTTCACTTGTACATTTTTTTTTTTTTGAATGGGTCAATTTCACTGTCTTTTGTCTCAGAAATACTGGTTTGTATGGAATGCATAGCCGTTTGGGAACATGATTACAGGTATATCTATTCAATGCTGCTTTTTTCTTCTTTTTTTGCATGCATTGGTTTGTTTCGGGATTTGTTTTTAGTTTGAATTTATATATAAGTGCTTTTTTCCGATGATAGTGTTTTTGTGTTTATGTAATGAATAGGATTGATTTGGTCAATATACAATGTTCAAAACACTTTCAATTATTTGTCATGGATCATGTGGCAAGCCTAAAGTAACCCATAATTTTATTAGTTTTTTTTACTGGACTTTATTAGTTAATAATATAATTTTTTCATACTGATATACAAATTATATATATATATATATATATATATATTACAAGCACATACTAGTATTTTACTTTGGCATACAACACCAATACTAATCAGAGAGAAAAAAGACACTTTGCACGCTGATAAGTTCAGACTTTACTTCAGAACAGCCACGCGGGTCCTGGGATCGAGAGAGACAACAAGATTTGTAAGGGACTCAGCGAAGACTTGCTGTCTCTTATGTAAGCCCATCTACTTAAAATATTCAAAGATACTACTACCATTTCTTTTCTTTTCTATTTTTTTTTTTTTGGATTTTAATCCCTCCTTTCTTTCACAATAAAAAAGAGAAAGAAGGTATAGAGCGAACATACGAGCCCTAGTAGAGAAGTAAAGTGCCATAAAAAACGACAAGACGCATCACGCTACGAATGGAATCTGTGTTTCCTTTTTCCTTATTTTCGTGGCACGGAGCATGAATTTTCCGTTTCGTTTTTACCTTGCTGACTAAGATTGTTATTGTTAATATCAATGCCATCCTCATCACCACGAAGCTTAAGCTTACGCATTCACTGAGTGGGAGCATTTTCCTATAATACACTCCGCAGAAGCTTCGAGTTAGAGAGCATCGATCCAAATCTAATTCCTAGCTGGTTTTCTTCCGATCGAAAGAGACGCGCTCTGAATCTGCGCATTTCCAATGGCGTTTTGGTGGCCGTTGCTCGTTTTAGCATTCGCTTACGGTATTTGTAGGTTCCTTCTCATGCTCATTCCTCCTAAGGTTCCTTCCATCGACGTTGACACTTCCGATGGTACTCTATCTCTCTATATATCTATCTATATATTATACAACACTAAAGGAGCTTTGTCGTGACGGTGAAATTGTGATAATAACAGTGTTGGACGATGGAAACCAAGCGCAGGAGAACAGTTTCATATATGTGAGTTCTCTCTCTCTCTCTCTCTCTCTGCTTTGATTTACGAATCGCATATGAAAGAATCTTGCAAATCTTTGCATGATAAGGTACTGTAGTTCGTTTAATTGCATTTTTTTCTCAATCTTTCTTATGATTTGTCATTGGTTCCAATCCAGGTACCTCCAAGGGGAACATCGCAGCAATCAGGCAAAATAGTTCAGTGCTACGAGCCTGCAACTATGAAATATTTGGGATATGTTCCTGCATTGACGCATGATGAGGTCAGTGAGCCTCAGCCTGTGCTCTTGTAACAGTGGACTAATGGTTATGATGAGTAGTATTTGTATCTATTTAACTGTAGCTAATGATTGATGGTTTGATTAGGAACTATGAAACACCAATACTCTAATTTGCTTCTAGTAACTGTATCCGATATGTATCCTGTACCAATACATACATGTGAAGTATCCAAACCTTTAACAAAAGTTTGTGAAAATCCTATACAACTACATATGAGACATAGGAATAAGATTGGAAATTATGGATGAGTTATCCTCTTTATGGATGATTTCAAGAAAATAATAAGACATACTCCTATTTATAGATAGTAGGAATTGATTAATGATAATAATGATTTACAATTTTTATTTTATTTTTAGTAATGTCCTACAAATATGTTCTTAATTTGGATTTGCATAATTGCAGTTATATATTTGTTATATTTTATGAATTTTATACATATCTAGATATGTATTGCGTTGTCAGATATGTATTGTATTAAATATATGTATCTTATCTGTATATCATAGACTAGGAAGCACAATTAGTTTTCAATTAAACTTATTTTGTGATTAGTGTTTGATGAGACGCATTCATGTGTGTTTGGATTCCCAGTTTGCAACCAACGTAATGTCAATCCACCCTTAAGGTTGCTTCTACATTTGATGCATCCAAATGTGTAAGCTTCCATTTAAAATGGCACAAACTGGTTTCAAAACACTAGAAATCTACAAAGACATCATTGTCATGCAAGAAATATCCTGGTTGTGCTGAATTAAATCTGACATGTCATAGCTTCTACCTTCTGGAAAAAAAGTTATACTAACTAACTAGAGCAGTGCCCAGTGTGCACGTGAAATAAAGGAAACACGATCCAAATAGAATATCACTATTTTACAATAATATTACCAGAATAACATCATTTAAACAGGAAGCGGAATTGTCAATGATTGAAATGTAGAACATTGTTGGACAGTTTTAATATAATTATTGATTATTCATTTTGTCGTCTATGTTGAAGTATAAGTTCTATGGAATTCCTTTGATTTCTATGTTTGTTGTTCTCACAATTTTTCTTGATGTTGACCATATTTAGTTTCCATCCTTTTTGTTTATGAATGTCTGCACTTATTTATAAAAATGAATTATCGTATAAGTATAATATAACCCATTAGCATTCTTATTGATCTTTATACATCTGGAAACATTAATGACAAAGCATCCAGAGATACTAAGTGGAGAATATTGATGTAAAGTACCAGTTGTTGCAGAGCATGCATGATAAAATACTGGTTCCTAGTGTTTGTGTAAATTTTTTACAAGCTTTGCTAGATTAACTACAACTGCTTTGTGTGTATGGATAGGTCAAAGATCGAGTGTCAAAAGTAAGGAAGGCACAAAAAATGTGGGCAAAGTCCAGCTTCAAGCAAAGACGCTTATTTTTGCGTATACTTTTAAAGTATATAATTAAACATCAAGCGCTTATATGCGAGTAAGAGCACTTTTCCATGGTTGTAGAAGTTTATCATATTTTTTTACACTTCTTGGAAACGTTTGTGATACAGACTTGAACTTATAGTCACTTTTTTGATATTTTAGGAAATATGCAAATTTCGTAGCTATCCACTGTTTTTAGTTATCCTACTGGTTAATTCATCTGGTCTGAAGTAGATGTAAATTGTGATCATTGCATGAGAATGATGATAGCATCTTGTAATTCATGTGCTTTAATTAGAATATCTTCACGTGATACTGGAAAGACAATGGTAGATGCCTCTTTAGGAGAAATAATGACAACATGTGAGAAGATCAATTGGCTATTGTCAGAGGGTGAGCAGTGGTTAAAGCCTGAATACCGGTACCTTCTTTTCCCAGTAGCTGACTATTTTCTTTTCTTAAACTGGTTATGAGGAATAATCTGTCTCATTTTATTTTCTGTTCTTTCCATACCTTCTTTTACACAAAAACTATGCCTTATAACTTATAAGAGACGTATTGTTTTATTAAAAAAAATAGTGTTATAAATTCTTCCTTGTACATGCATATAATATAACTATGGTGAAATTTCCAATTATCTAAAGTAACTTCTATGTTTACTTTCTTTTTCCTTGTGTGTGATGAATAAAAAATCTTTGTAGGTCTTCTGGAAGATCAATGCTTCATAAGAGAGCTAAAGTAGAATTTCATCCCCTTGGTGTTATTGGAGCCATTGTTTCATGGAATTATCCCTTCCACAATATTTTTAATCCTATGCTGGCTGCAATTTTTTCTGGAAACGGCATTGTGATTAAGGTATAAAATATCTTACTATCTACCGATCACAATTGTTCTTCATGCTGTGGGTGTATTGTGTCGATTTTAGACATTGCTTACATTTGTGCTTAATGTCAATTAGATTATATTCCTTGGTAAAATTAAAAAATAAAAATCTCTTGCATGGTGCAATACGAGTCCAGATCCTCTCCATTTGTTTGAGAAATGGACGTCTCCATTTCTATGAAGGAAAAGTAGACATGTGGCATAAAAGAAAATCAAATGACTGAGATTTAATTTGGTTCAATGCATTTTAAATAAAAAAAATTGAAAGCCAGTGAGTGACGAAAGCAAGGCACGTGTTGTTTCTTTGTGGGTTTTGGACGGCCTCAACTGGCAGCGAAGATGGAGTGCGAAGCCACGTCGCATTCCAGATTATCCAGATGCTTACGCTGGATGGAATGCCCTTAACAGTTTTGGCTCTTATCTATCCGTAGTTGGGATTCGTCGTTTCTTCGTGGTCGTAACAATCACTTCAAGCAGTGAAAAAGGGCAGGGATAATCATTCCGGTCCTGGGAGAGGTGGCGACCATTCTCAAGAACTGAGCTGAGGGAAGCCTTATGAGTCACTGAAACGACGGCAGGGGGGCCTTTTTTGGAGCTGGACGCTCCGGAGGTACCAGCCGGGACCATTCCCCCGTAATGCATGTTTCATTGTCGTGACGAGGAAATTGCGTATAGAAAGAGAAAGAAAGCCTCGTATGAGAATGGAAAACTGGATAATTTTCTGCATCGGTGGATGAAAAATCGCGAACATAATAATTTTTTGTTGATCATGTTCCCAGAAAAAAGATACTTTAGAGAACTGCAATCACAAGCAAGTGATTGAATGAGTGGGGGCTCCGAAAGCACATGTGTAATAAGCAAGTCTTTCAGGAGTGCCGGTACGACTGAATATGCGTTAAAAAGGTCAATCCCTCCCCTACGACACAAACCCATTAGAGGCGGCACAGCTCCATGGTGGGTGTTATTCTAAAGAAGATCCTTAGAGGCATCTCAGAATTCATTTCTCGATTCTTAATTTCCTGAACTATTGCCATTGAAAACTCATCAAAATGGACACTGGGTAAAGTTTTGTTGGGTTGTACCTGTAGATTGTTCTTCACTTATTCATCTCCTCGATCAATCTGAGTTTTGAAAACAACTGGACCAATTAATCTAACACAGTCTTAGTGTTCAACATCAATTTTTTTTTTTTTTTATCTTGTGTTGTACAGTTTTTGCAACACCTCAATATTGTTTAAAACTTCAGGATTTCTCTTCCAATTTCATTGTAATAGGAAAGCGGGGAAAATGAGCATTTTCTCACTTTCTAACTTTTCCCAGTACGGTCGTCGAAAATACCACGGTATGGCAGCGAGTTTGATCTGGGCAAATGGCAATGCTCCACTGCAAACAAACCACCCAGCCTCGAAAATCCCCCTTCGTCCCCGTAAGACCAGTGGTCAGAAACATAAGTTTATTATTGCTTGTTCACTGTCATGCGAAGGGCGAAGGCGAGGTTGAGATCGTAAATCGTAGTGCAGACACGGAGAAACTCTCTATGCCACCATTGGTGGATCCAGAAAAATAATCAAGGGGGGGCACTAGTAGCAAACTCAAGAAAATTTATCTATGTCCGCATATTTAGTGTCGGGGGTTCGGGGGCAATGCCCCCGAATTTTTTTTTTGTAAAGAAAATTTAAAGAAACAAACAATTATAAACCATAATCTAAAGGAACAAACAAATAGTCAGACCAAATTATTGTTCTGGATTAAATAGAACAATGAAATAAATTTATTGTAGCTTGCGATGAGATTTCAAAACACCATGATTACAACATGAGAGTTAGTTTAGATATAAGTATTGAGTTTGAGATCTTTGAATATGAGATGTTACAATATAAACTAAAATATTTCTACAAAATGCATATGGTTAAACTGTACTTCTCATTTCAATGAAGAGCAAAGACTTTAATCACCTTGTAAATAAGTGCTAATGCATGAATTACAAATGAAAATAATTAATAAGCACTGCAAAATATATAACAAGCACGGAAAATAATTAACAAGTACTGCAAACAAGTGCTAAGGATATATTAAAATTTTAATGGAAAAATTTAAGGGGGCAGAATTTTGGGCAATATAATCAATACATACATTGTCTTGAAGGGGGAGCGGAATGTGAAGGTGAAAACGGAATGAGAGAAGAAAAGGGAAATTAAAAACTGCTCTCAAATTTTAAGACCTAGGATATTTTGGAGAAAATAATAAAAATGAAGGGTATATAGGTAATTTCATGGACAAATTCAAGGGGGGTACTACTTCGGTCCGCCCCTGTATGCCACATGTATGGCGGATATGAAGTGAAATGGAAATGTTCATTTATTAAGGAAATGGAGAGGAGCTGAACGCGTGCAATGCATACTCTTACTTTTTGAGATATAAAACTACTCATGAACTTCCACCTAATAACCATTTAGAAGATTGTTATCTTCTTTCCACTAATGCAAGCCTCTAGGACCAGGTTTGGTCCTTTCTTTCCACCCATTTCTTCATTATTAAGCTGAATTTCAGCACAAGTTAAAATTGGCCTGTGCACTATTGATGTGTTAAGCAAAAAAAATGCTATTGCTCAAGGATCATGTTAGAGTTGGAGGCATAAAACCATTTTTGAGCTTCCACCTACTAGCTTAAGCTTTTAGGAGAATTATTATTTAACAGTATTGAAAGCTTCTATGTTTTCCAATTTGAAAGAAAACCATGTGCTTTTTATTGTAGATATCAGAACATGCAAGTTGGTCTGGATGCTTTTATTTCCGGATCATCCAATCAGCCCTTGCTGCCATAGGAGCTCCAGAGGACCTTGTTGAGGTGATAACAGGGTACGGCCATTTGTCTTACTATACCCTTTTCCTTTTTGTTCTATGGTTGTGTTTATCATAAATGGCATTGATTGGGCCTTCTTCCAGGTTTGCTGAAACAGGAGAAGCATTGGTATCTTCTGTTGATAAAGTCATATTTGTCGGTTCGCCTGGTGTTGGTAAGATGGTATGATTCTTCTAGCCAATTGAATGAGTTCACTTTACTCTCACCTGGAATTGTATCATAATTCATTGGTTCATTTTTATGATGGCATCCTATTTCCCATGAATTGCGCTATGCTAATATGCTTCATCTTTTTATGCAGATAATGAACAATGCTTCTAACACACTTATACCAGTGACGCTGGAGCTTGGTGGCAAAGATGCATTTATTGTTTGTGAAGACGTAGATCTGGAACATGTATGAATCCTTTCTCCCTGTTCAGATTCCCCAAAGCTTGGATGTAACTATTATTCATAAAAGCTTAATGAGATCTCCATTCTTGAGTACCTTAGTTTTAACAGCCTTTGATCTGCTGAATATAGGTTGCACAAATTGCTGTCAGGGCTGTGCTTCAGTCAAGTGGACAGAACTGTGCTGGGGCAGAGCGAGTTTATGTCCATAGGGAAATTTATTCTTCTTTTGTTAGCAAAGTTACCAAAATTGTGAAGTCTGTTACAGCTGTAAGTGTTTTTAACAACATTTCATTAAATCTAACACTTATGTAACTTTCATAATAGGTTTCTGATGCATAGAATCACGTATTCTTACACTTCATTGCCAGTTTGCCGCAAGATTGCTTTTTCAGAAATCTATCATATTGTTTATACATCTGTTTTAGCTCTATGTCAAAAACTATGAGAAATAGACATCTTTTTGATTCTGGATATCTTGCATTTTCGTCTATTTTAGTTGAACTATGCATGTTTTTTGGTTTCTCTGATTTCTCCCTTTCAGTAACAGTGTGCCCCCAAGGAACCATTTTCTACATAATTCTTTGAAGAAAAATATTAGCATCAACTTATTACTGGCTTTATATTCTAGTGTTTGTGCGTTCTATGTATTTGGAACTCTTCAAAAATGAGTAGTATCTGTGAATTGTTGTCTAGCAAATAAATAGAATTTAATGCTGAACAAATTGCATGGCATCACTGGCATGCTCCAATTCTCTTCTGAGATGATATTTTCCTTTAAAACAAAAAGTGCTGAAATCTGGAATTCATGATTATATATACTGTTTGAGAGGAGGACAAAAGGATCAGAAATTTATGTTCATTCACAGATGGCATTAACATTGAGGACTACAATAAACATGAACTCGTTGCTAACTGATTATTGAAGAATGGACTGCCGTCCTAGGAAGTATTGAGTATAAAGATTTCAATTTTTTATTTAATTTATTGATTATTGATTTCTTGCAGGGCCCACCACTTGTTGGAAAGTATGATATGGGAGCTTTATGCATGCATGAGCATTCTGAAAAGCTTGAAGGCCTTGTAAATGATGCTTTAGACAAAGGAGCTGAAATTGTTGCCCGTGGGAGTCTTGGACATATAGGTGAAGACGCAGTTGATCAATATTTCCCCCCTACTGTGATTGTGAATGTGAACCACACAATGAGATTGATGCAAGAAGAGGTAACGAAATCACTATCTTTTCTACTTTAAGATGCCTATTTTTTTAATTATTATATTAGAAATATCCTACACACACTCATACATCACTTCACATTGCCATAGTTTTATCATCTATTTACAGTTACTTATTCCACGTTTTTTGTGTAATTAAACTTTGATTTTGCCGCATAAAAACTATATTAGTGCGTCAATGATGATGTGAGCCATGATGTGCGAGAAGTGTTACTACTATTGTTGTATTTAAGAGCTAGTTTCACTGTTAGTAGGTTCGCATACATTTCATACCTAGACTGCAACCATTTGAGATTTTTTTTTTTAATTTAGGTAATCATATCCCATGACAGTCATGCACCTCAATTGTGCATTTACATTCAAGAATTTCCCTTCTATATTGTATGCTTCAGCAACTGCTTACTAAATTCATCTGAGCAATTAAATGCTTGACTAGGCATTTGGACCAATCATGCCGATAATGAAATTCAGCTCTGATGAGGAGGTTGTCAGGCTTGCAAATGACTCAAAATATGGGCTCGGCTGTGCTGTTTTCTCAGGCAATCAGAGCCGTGCCAGAGAGATAGCTTCACAGATACATTCTGGGGTAGCTGCAGTTAACGATTTTGCATCAACATACATGTGTCAGGTAAATTTATTAACTCTCTTGAAAGGGGGTTCACTTGAAAAGATTTAATGGTAATGTATCTTCTTGTCATTCTTGTATCTTACTGCTTGTTTAGTATGTGTTGATCTGTTGTGAATGTTCAACAAGTAGGCTGACTGCCGAATTTCCCTGATCAAGAGAATAAGTTTAGAGAATATCTGGCACATAATGATAGCCCCAAAACTTCCAGACTTTGCTTCTCTGCTGGGAAGTATTTGGTTTGCAAAGATGCATGATTGCATAAACATAATGACATGTCTGGTATTAAAAATGTAAAGACTGAAAAAATAATAAATTACTAATGATTAAAATTTCTGGTGGGTAGTTTGCTAAAACTATCGAGAAGTAATTTATCAGAGGCCCAAAATTGGAAGCGGGTAACCTGTTTAACCCAGTACTTGTGCAGTTTATTTTTTCATATCAAACTGCCTGGAAAAGTTAACTCGGCCTAGGTTATCCTCCAAATTTTCACTGAAGTAATTATGAATTATGATTTTGCAGTCCCTACCATTTGGGGGTGTGAAACATAGTGGATTTGGACGATTTGGTGGTGTAGAAGGTTTGCGAGCTTGCTGTCTTGTTAAAGCAGTTGTTGAAGATCGATGGTGGCCATTTGTCAAAACCAAGATACCTAAGCCTATTCAGGTCAGTCTGGAAAACTTTATGTCATATTTCCTTCCAATATCTTTAGATGTTTAAGGTTAATGCACATTAACTAAGAACTATTTAATAGATGCAAATTGGACTATAAAGCCCTTATTTAACAACATCCCATCAATAGTAATAAATTATATTACAAATTCCTAGTTATCTCAACTGTAATAGCTATTGAATAAGGGTATAGTTGAGACAAATTAGATTTTGAAATTGTAAAACATGAATTGTTTTGAGATAAAAGAAAGAAAGCTAAAACATGTAAAGACATGGAAAAGGTAGTATTTTTTTACTTCACCATGAATAGAAACTTCAATGGGCTTCTTGTCTGCTACAGTATCCTGTTGCAGAGAATGGATTCGAATTTCAGGAGTCACTTGTTGAAGCGCTTTATGGTCTCGGCATATGGGACCGTTTGCGAGCATTAGTAAACGTTTTAAAAATGCTTACTGAGCAGAATCCTGGTGGCAGCAGCAATAAGAGAAGAAATGACTGATTGTCAGGTCAGGTAACATTCTAAATGGCTAATATTGTCATAAATTCAAACCCTGCTGCTAGCCAGCTGTAAGAGAAGAAAGGAACAACTAGCGGCAACTCAGGATAACACGCTAAATGGTTAATATTGGCAAGTTGGATGGGGGATGTCACTTTTGGTTGACATATTTATCTATAACTGGCTTTAATATCATTTGCAAATGTGTCCTGTGCCATCCTATTTCTGTTGAGCTTCGGTATAACTTTAATATCATTTTTAAATGCCCCCCTCCCCCTCCTCCCCCCCCCCCCCCCCCCCCCCCCCCCCCCAAAAAAAAAAAAAAAATCTGTATTTGTTCTTGTCAAAGAAAACTCAGATGTTATCTAGAAATCTCCTATGACTAGTGTGTTTTGTCTTTCTTTTCAAATGTTAAGGGGATTTAAACTCAAACTAGTTGGTGATTATTTAAATTGCAGGAGATAGGATATTTTTGTGATTGTGGCCTTTGGATACCTATTCATGGGCATATACCAATGATCAACTTAGACTATTAGTAAAATATTTCAACTAATTTTTAATTTCTTTTATTAATTAAAAAATTTATTTGACTATTTGATAAATAAGTATTTTTAGTATCTTCTAACATTTTTTAAGATACTTCAAGTGATATTTTTTAAACACTAACTTCTAATTTTTTATATTTTTTTAATCCTTGAATATTTTTAGATTTCCTTATTCAAACATTGCTTTGGTCACTAATCGAGCTGAAGAATCTAACATTATATAAAAGGGATGCTTATATTTTTTATTACATCACCAAATTTATAAATTTTCATATGGTATGTCAGGAACTTCTTCCAAAGCTTGTTGAATAATTTTTATGAATTTCATCATTTCACCAATTTAAATTAAATAACGAGCTAATGAATCTCCTTTTAAATAAAAGGAATGTTTGGTCACAATTGAGCTAAAGAGTCAAACATTGCTCCTGAATGCTTAATACATTTGCATTTTATATATAATAAAAGCAATGTCATGAGCCCACGAGTAAAAATAACTGTTCAAGGATAAAAATTTAAATTGCATCTATTACATATTTGGGAAAGCAACTAAATTTTAAATTGGAGAACACTTGTCACTCCAATGGAGTACTAGCATGTTTCATGGTGGTTATTTTTCTGTTCTCAACTAAATAAAAGCAAGCGTTTATTACTTACATAACGATTTATGAGAGGTGAGCCCACTATGATGCAAACACGTCCTCATTCATCTTTGTCTACCTTTTAGAATTAGAAATGGGTGATCATTTAAAATTGTCGATGAAACGTTTATAAATAAAAATTTAGTCTGGTGTTGTCTATAATCACGAGCCACAATCAATTACAAACTTGTTAACTCTTTTATACATATAACATGAACTTTTATGTCAAATCAAAATAGTCTGAGACACATGATCACACTTTTCTTATTTCAAATAAGAGTTCTTATAATGCAATAAACTCCTCCCAACAAAGGTTAGAGCAACAAAACTAACATTGATAAGTAAAAAAAAAAAAAAAACAAGAATGAGAACGAGAACGATGGGGGAAGATAACTATCTAAAAATCTTCTTAACATAGATAATAAAAAATATTGAGAATAAGGCAATTTTTTAAATTAATTAAATAAAAATATTAATCTTTGGAAATATTCACTCAAAATATACAACAATACGCAATGGATGAACTATGGATTCTTACACTTTCCTTTGGACACGTCGCATGAGGTAGCGCTCTGCACGAATACCATGTGCAGTCAGTGCCATGGATAGAAATACTTTCCAGGCTTCAAAACTTATACACGATAGTGGAAGGAATGGTGCGATTAAAGCCTCATTACAATCCCAGTGCCCTCTTCGTAGTGCATTCAACAATTATTCACACTTGTATGCACGAGTGATTTCCCACGAAATTGAATCGTCTAGCGAGATGCCATCTATCACACAACCATCTCGCTTACAGTTTACCAATGCAACCATAAACCTTTCATTTTCTAACGACGAAGGATACATCACTTGCTCATCCTGAAACAAAAATAATGTGTTATTTGCAAAACAACCGAGTCGTTTTTAATGTCATGTTAGCTGGCATTTTTTGAGCTCAGAATTCGCGATTTCTTACATTTTATCTGAATTCAATGCACAGCTACCTATGCAATTATGCTATATATTTGTGAACTGAGTATTTTTCGGTGCAGCATTATCCAAATCACTATTTGTATGATTCTTTTACAACTATTAATTTTTTTTTTTTTTTTGAGGAAGCGTTCTTGGGGATAGTTATTCAACTACCGGCCAGTAGTATCCTGTTTAGGGCTAAAACTTCATGCCCTCTCAGTATTGCTCGTTGTGTCCCATTACTTTTTTGGAAAGTGATTCGGATTAGACTTACCAAAAAATAATGTGATCCAGATGACTTTCTAAAAGTAATGGGACCCATTACGAAGCAATAGTGGACGTGCAAGAAGTAACATAGCCTGTGTAGTGTATTCATATTAGACACTTGGGCCCCAATTTCCGTATAGTAATCTGCCTTATGAGGAAGCTCTAGCCTGCGCTTCTCCGTTACTCATATATAATATAATATTAACTTATTAAAAGCAATTTAACTATTTTTTGCAGTAAAAAAATTAATTATTTTTATGTATTGGGAGTGGACAATAGTGAAATAAATTTACGTAGGATATTCTTGTCTCCATTCCAAAATTTATTCCGGAAGATTTGCATCTCCATCTCCACCCTCAAATTCTCAAACTCATCGAAATGAAACAATTCCCACGTAGAGTCCAAGTTAAAGGGATAAATTCCATCCCCACGTGGCATATGAACACGACTTTGCTTGCAGTAGACAAATGATATCGAGTTTAAGAAGTTACCTCGGGAAGTTCATGAAACTCCTCAGGAGATATTTGCAACAAATCCATAGCAGTTTGACCTGTACACCATGCTAAAACTTTCGTACCCGTATCCTTATCCGCAAGAGTAATTTTCAGATGAAACGTGCGTACTACTGTAGCATCATAAATTGTACGACAAAAGCTACATTCCACCAATCTATCAGACCTCTTGTTGACAAAATGACCACAGAGAGAATGTGAAAATATTGTATTAACGTAAAAATACTCAGATGGATCGAGCCAGACTCGACATACCTGTAACAATATTAAGGAAAATTGTCAGAATTTCTAGATAAACAATAATTAACGGAGATACTGTAAAAAGGATAGGCATACTGGCAACGGCGGTGAGGAAGACGGGGAAAGAGATTCAGAGCAATCTTCAAGTACGGTCATGTTATATTTGACGATAATAATATAATGAAGTATATTATTTATGCAATATTTTTAATAATATCATCTTGCTCTCTATTTTATTCACTACACCAAAATCTCATACTTTTCTTTTATTGAACAATATCACGCTATCTCTGTTGCATTTCTTGCATGTGAAGAGCGTTTTTATAGATGAGGCTTGGTGTGAATCAACAGGAAAACCTTATTTGAAGCCCTTCTACTTTGCTTTTTCTCAATTTGGGCTGGTTAAGTACAAACGACCAAAGGTTGGTGAACTAGCTGCGACAGGTAAAAACTACAAGCCCGGGCATAAATCAGACTCAAATCATTCATTATAGTTGAGCATGTGCATACAGCAACGAAACAAGGAACAATGAGGTCGAACAATAAAATAAAATAAAAAAAGTCGCTATATTGCGAGATGTCTTATTTCAAGCACAAAAACAAAATATAAGATGCTCGGGTACATGATAACAGGTAGCAATGCTACAATTAATGATTTGTTTTAAAATGTTAATAACAGAGAAGACACTAGTGACATGAATACGACATAGTAATAATTGAAATAAAAGGAGAGAAAAAAGTGAAATAAACATTCAAATAATACTAATGCATAACTCTTACTTGCGCATAGTTAGTCTGGGCAGAAATATCAGAGAGTCGCGATAGCTTATGAAGGCAAGATGAATTGATCAATGCTGGTAAACAACTGAGATTGATGAAAGACGCCCCAATATCATTCTCAAACCATAATACTTCCAGACTGTCAATCCAAAAAAATTCAACTGCATTGTATCATTGTATGATGTGGATACTTTAACCAGAGTACAAAAACGCATTAAACTATACAGGCAGATAATACAGGTAGAACAGACAATATCATGGAAAGGGGAACTAGGCAACACTTTAAAGCAAGTATTAAAAGACTAATTCATTTTTTCATGGTCAATTTTCGCAATTATCTTTCTCCTTATTTGGTGAGTCTGGTGACTGGTGATGTGCTTACCACTTTTGTTTTGACATCGTACATGTCATGCCAGATACGTATACAGTGTGACCGAAACTAACTCTTCCCAATGACCTGAGGTATATCATAAGACTATAAGAAGGGAGAGTACATAAGAAAAGAATATTTGGAAGTGCAAAGAAACATATTAAATGGTTCCATTATACTGTTCATTACCAAAATCTCGCAAAATGAAGCTTTGTCCAAATTTCCCCGCTAGTATCTGCAATTCTTAAAGAGAAAACAGTTTGTTGGTCATTTTCTTCTTTAATAATATCTGTAACAACACCATAGAGACTGATGCCATTCATCTTGTTGCGAAGATCGACCACAAATGACTGCAAAACTTCACACAAGTAATAAAGTTAAGTAATCAACAATTCTTAGCAGTGCACATAAGAGTGTGGAATATATTAGTAATAAAAGAGAAAAGCTAAGAACAATTTTTTTTCCGATGCATCCTTTATTACTGGGAAAATTTAATGCAGGTTCCACTAAATCAATGGTGAGGCCTACATAATTTATCGGGCAACACAAATTTCACGCAATAAAATGCATCAAAAGCGTGTGACTAAGCTAAAGCCAATAATACAATCAAAACGTCGGACACCAGTTATTGGCAGGCTTCCAATATAAATATCTTTCTAGCATACATAAAGTAAAGTAACATGCAAGATAGCTATTGAGATCAAGAACAAATGGAAAATAAGGAAAAGCTATCGTTTAATTTTCTTTGGAAGGGAGATAAGGCCAAACTCACCCGAAAAGGATAATTACTGAAATCAATGGTCCCCTGAGAATCACGAGGCAAGCTCACTTGAGAAAACTTGAGATCCTGACTGGAATTATACGAACCCAAGGGCCGTGAACCATGACGGTGATTTGGAGTCAATGTTACGCACACCTAATCGGCAGAGCTGTTTAATATTTTCTCCATATGACAATTACAATAGTTTATTTCAATACAGAAATCCATAAATCACCTGTTCTTCATGTTGAATATAAGGCACCAAATATAGTTGTGTTACACTTCCGTATTCAAGACACAAGTCTTTACATGTCTCAGTATCACAGTCCACTGAACTATTAACGTATGGTTTGTCCAGTGCAAGCATGCTTCCCACTCTGTATAACCCCAAAAAATGAATGTTATACAAAATACAAATATGAGAAGAATTATTCTGTTTCAGAAGTCTGACCACAGCAAGAATTCACCTGAAAAGATTGGCAAGGAGAATCTGCTCACCCCACAAGAAAAACTTTAATTTGATTCCATCACCATCAACAAGAGTAACCTCTTTTCTTTCTAGAGTTTCAAACTTCCGTTGAATTTCCGAAGATTCAATCTTTTCAATCCTATAATCAAAATAAATAATAGAAAGGTCACATCTATTCAATCCTATAATCAAAATAAGATAATATTAATGAACTAGTAAGATCATTCATGGAATTTTCTTATCACATAAATGTTACAATGCTCTGTAAATTCACAACATGCTCACAACAAAGTCAAGTGGAAAAATATAACACCAGTTTTTTGGCTAAGCAAATATAAATATAACACCAATTGCATTTAGTTTACACTTTACCGGGCATAAAGTGAATATGAAGCCCCTCCGTTCACAGCATCAAGAGAAATTGAAGAGAAAGAGTCTGAACAAAACTGAGCTCCTAGTAGCATTGCATCATCATCCTGATTCTACGGTTTTTAAGAAAATTAAAGGATTGTCATCGTGAAAACTTGATCTGAATCTCATTTTTAGGTGTAGCAAAGACCAAAAAGAAAGAACCAGTCTACAGTAGCACAGAATTTGTTCTGAACTTGAACCACTTGCATATGAAACTACAAAGATCCAATTTAAGCACCACAAATTTATATTGAAAAATCTTTGACCGATACCTCATCTAATAGAATCACAAGATACTCTGTTGGCAAAAGACGTGGATGTCCAGAACCTCCAGTGGTGGTTCGGAGGTAGCAACCAGTAAGGAAAATCTCTCTCCCTCGCTTCAGAATTCCATTTTGCAGGCCTGCCAAGTCATAGAATCTGCTGGACAAAATATGATGCGTTTAATATTAAATGAAATTGCAAATAAGAGCATTCCAAGGTTTTGATTTCAAAAAACTTGCTACATATTTGAAATTGCAAAGAGGAGCTAAATCCATATTCAATACTTGTTTTTTGTGCAGATATTTGAAATAATAAGTCATTGGAAACTTCAAAATCTTTACCATAACAAAAGTTGATTCGATAAACAAAGAAAAGCACACATAGATGCAGTCCGAAGAGAGAATATCTTCTTAAACTTCATTATCATCAGATTGTTTCCCAAGTAAGTTGAAGAAATAACACACTTAGAATTCTCAAATATAAAATATAAGTACCAAAGTTTTAACTATTTCTAGGTTTCCATATTTTCAACAGCAAGAGAAACAAGTTACGTGCAGTGAGCAAAAAAGAAAAATCAGTTGGCAGTGCAGGCATAGAGCAAAATCTTTTATTTACTATGCATCAAATTACAACATTGAGTTTGACCTTGATTGATTTAATACAATTACCTGCGGTGTAGATAGACATCTATGATATTGAAACTCCAATAATCCCCTAATGTAAGCATGTAGATGTTTGTGCCTGCAGGTGATATGCGTCAATCATTATAAAACCAAAATAAAAACAGCCTTATCCAAGTAAGTAGGATTAGTTACATGAATCAATGAATGTCAGCGGCTCAATCAGAAAATCAGATTTTCAATAAAACAATTAGGAGCAGGATCTTAATATGGATAAAACATCAAAACTGGTGCCTATTTGTAAATAATGTCTTGATCTCCACCTCTCATCCCGCCCAAGCATTTTATAATTATAAGCTATAACCAACCAAATAAAAGTCTAACTAAATAGAGAATCAAGAATGTATAAGTTGATTTTAGCTTATGGAGAAACCAAAAGAATTTTAATTATTTTCTTCTCCTATAAGTGTTTATGGATGAGTTTATTCAAACAAGGCCTAAATTAAGCGCATGGTAGATTTCACATTCGTTCCCCGGACTAAACTGTATTCAGGAAGAAAAAACATGCTTTAATTCCAAATTACCTGGGAGCGCAAATGCATCGATAATAACAGCTTCTAGAACACTGTTCAAGGACAGGAAATTCTTCTCGTATATGGAATCAATGGTAACAGTGTTTGGAAGCTTTGTCCTCCGATGATTCTTCTTGAGGTGGTTAATTAATTCGAGCCTCTTCTTCGGAGCCCCAACCCTGCGTTGCTCACTCCACGCCTTCAAAACAAAATCAACGATAAGAAAAGCAGCTGAATACAGCAGAAACCTAAATAAACTCAACACCACGCAAAAGTAACAGCAATTACTACATAACCTATCTCATTCCCAAAGAGATGAACGTAACCAACTATAAATCCCTAATTAATGCATTTAATAGTGCGTGCACAGAGAAATTGCAAAAATGGAGGAGTGAAGGTGATGTTATGCACCTGAGAGAGTTCAGAGAGCAAGATCGCGGGAGTAACGCCGCTTGAATAAGCAACGCAAGTCTTGAGAATACGAGACACGATCCAACTCCATCCAAGTCCATCAGAACCCTCGCCATCTCCATTTTGATCTCCTTCCAGCGATAATAGCTCGGATCTTGCGTATTCCACGAATTCGAGGAAAGGATCTCCTTCTTGTTTTTCTTCCTCCTCCTTTTGTTGATCTTCTTGGTAATGGTCTACGTCCATGGCGGAACCTACCTTTGTATTGCAGGCGTAGTAATCGCGACGCTCCATTTTCGAGTCGCTGAGTTTTCAGATGCAGGAGGTGGAGACGAGAGATCTCTCTGGGGTTGAGTGTATATGGAGGCTTGGCGCGATTTTCAATTGAAAATGCTTGTAAATAGGTCTTCCACTTTTTGGCGGGAAATAATTTGTTGGGGCCAACATACGGCTTTAGGGCCCAAATCTCATACGGAGAGACTGCCCTGCCTAATCTTTTGTAGCATTCAGTCTTCAATTTATAATTTTATATTATATTATTATTTTTAGTCTATCTTTTTTTTTTGAGAAAAAATATTATATACTGAAAGTGTTAAAAAATTTACATCATCGTTAAATCATAACATGTCATATATGATAAATTTGTTAACTTTTATAAAATTATTTTAAAAGTCATATTAATGACAAATTATAATTGAATGACGGGATCAAAGTATTGTATATCAATACATGATCATAAACTCTTTTATTATTGAATTTTAGTTTATCTACTAAGATTAGTATGTTTCTTGCTATTTACATCGTTGCAATCAAATTATAATTGTTGTTTTAAAAAGTAATAGTTAGTAAACATTATTATTTTGTTGAGTAATGGAGAGTGCATGTGGATACCATACTCAAACTTTCTTATACTATTTGTACAACTTGATATGCTTATCAAGAAGCAAACAGACATGTGCCTTTTAACTTTCATACTAAAAAGAGATGAAAGGGAAAAAAAGTCATGGATGACAAGGAAGCACAACAGAACACTTTGATGCTTGCCAAAATTGACTCTCTATGCACCCTTGTGACCCTTTAGTCTTGAACACAATCAATTATGCTTTAATCACAAATTAATTATCTGATCACTCATTTAGATATTTTGTTTTTGGGTGACCTCAAAGCAAGTTGCATAACTGATTATGCATAATCTACTACAAATGTTGAATTAGTTATAAATAAAAAAATTCATTGCACTTGAAGAAACATGTCTTAATAAAGGGATAAAATGAACATTTATTTCATTTTTTTTTTACTTTTTTCTTTTATTATTTATCAATTACTTTAATTCAAAATTTTCATCTCATTTACATTTTTTTTCATCTCAATCAAACATCCTTACTTTTATCTCTCTTTTCATTCCATTTCATCTATTTTTATTCCTCACTCGTTCATTCCTTTTCATTACTCTCTATCAAATACACCCTTAACCAAGATATGTCCGTTGTTCATACAATTATTCTTAAATGCTTTTGTTGTTACAATTATTCTTTTTTAAATTAAGAATCTAAGATGTTATAACAATTATTTTTAAAATTAGTTGTTATAAAAAAATTAATATTTTCTGTCATATAAATAATACTCTATGCATCAATAATAGTCGAAGATATAACATTTAATTTTTATCTTTACTTGTATTGTCTTGTCATATTTGCGTCCTATATATCAGATCTTATCTGGTGCTCTAAGCCTCTCTAACGGAATCTGATGATCGAGCATTATATTTATATATATTTTTTTAAAAATACACCTCTTTATTAAAAACAAACAAATAAATATACCTCTTGAATGCATACGTATCTTAGGAGGAAAGAAAGATACGAAGATAAAAAAAAAAAATATTAATACACAATGAATAATATGATAAAAAAATAAAAAAATTAATATATATAAATTAGATATAAAATAAAAATATTAAAATGCATAAATATATACTTTATCTTGAAGATGCATTTCAAGTAGAAAATGC
Source organism: Glycine tomentella (assembly GCA_007407185.1). Lineage (NCBI taxonomy): Eukaryota > Viridiplantae > Streptophyta > Magnoliopsida > Fabales > Fabaceae > Glycine > Glycine tomentella. The sequence continues at coordinate 1,690,206 of PYAF01003410.1, read as the reverse complement.
ACAAATTAAGTTAAAAAATGGAATATGCTATCTTTCTATTTTCAGCAACAAGTAAAAGAAAAAAAATGTATTCAGAAAATTGCAAAAACAAGTAACATTATTTCACTTTGTTTGTATATTTTATGATAAAAAAAAA
>PYAF01003410.1:1663284-1682066 GCA_007407185.1 Glycine tomentella | reverse complement strand
TGATAAAGAAGAGATTCAACAAATAAGAGCTAATCTCTCAGTACGATTCCAAATGAAGGAACTTGGAGAACTGAAGCATTTCCTTGGTCTTGAAGTTGAAAGAACCAATAATGGAGTATTTTTGGGGCAACAAAAATATGTTAAGGAACTCCTACAAAGATTTGGGATGATCGATTGCAAGCCAATATCTACACCAATCAAACCAAATACAAAATTGTGCACGGAAGAAGGCCAAGAACTGGAAGATTCAAGAATGTATAGAAAATTGGTGGGTAGTTTAATTTACCTAACACTAACACGACCTGACATTGCATTCGCAGTGGGAGTTGCAAGCCGATTTATGGAAAAGCCGAGGAAACCACACTTAGAGGTTGTACGACGTATACTAAGGTACGTAAAAGGAACCTTTGATCTCGGAATTTTCTAAAAAAGGAAGAAGATGGCAAAGTAGAAGGTTACTGCGATGCTGATTATGCTGGTGATCATGACACTCGACGCTCTACTAGTGGGTATGTGTTTTGTGTTGGATCTGGAGTTGTGTCTTGGTGTAGTAAGAGACAATCAACCGTGTCACTATCAACTACAGAAGCGGAATACAAAGTAGCAGCAATGGCAGCACAGGAATGTACATGGTTGATGCAGCTTATGAAGGACTTACATCAACCTATTGACTACGCAGTAGACCTCTATTGTGATAATCAATCAGCTATACGATTGGCGGAGAACCCAGTCTTCCACGCAAGAATCAAGCATGTGGAGGTGCATTATCACTTTATTCGAGAAAAGGTGTTACAAGGACATATTGAGATGAAATACATGAAAACCGAAGGCCAAGTTGTAGACTTATTCACTAAAGGACTCAACGGCGTAAAACTGCAAGAATTTAGAAGGCAACTTGGTATGGTTGCTAGATCGACTTTAAGAGAGAATATAATTGGTATGCAAAGTTGAGTTTGAGGGGGAGTGTTAGAAATCAAACTCAATTTGCATCTCTAGATTAGTCCACAATCTACAAGGATATGGAAGCTTGAAGAAATTTCTAGAAGCTTATAGAAGCATGTAGAAACTTCTAGAAATATATGGAAGCTTGTAAAAGCTTATGGAAACTTCTGCAAGCTTATGGAAGACTGTAGAATCTTGTGGAACCTTCTGGAAACATAAGAAAGATTGAAGAAACCTATAGAAGAATCTAGAGACATAGTGAAGCAAAGAGTAATGAAGAAGATAGGAGAAGAATCTAGAAACCTCACAAAGCAAGTATAAATAGGGGTAGAGGCTCTTGGCTAGAAGTAAGTGTTTTGGTTGAAAGCAAGTGTGTAAATGTGAGTGTGGGTGTGGAAGAAGCAAATAAGTGTAGAGTGAAAAGTGAGTTTGAGAAAATAAGTAGTAAAAGTGAGTGAGTGAAACTCAAAGTAGTCCTTGTAAAGTTCAAGTGTGTGAAAGTATTTGTAACTTGAGTTTCTCTAAATAAAAGTGTATATTTTCATTTTCAACATAAATATATTAATCTCGCTGAAATTCGACCTTTTTATTTTATATATATATATATATATATATATATATAAAAGATTATGACCATATTGTTTATTACTATTCAACACCATTTGGATCCCCTTTCATGGAATCATCTGATTGCTTGGAAAGGTAAGAGATGCAGTATGACGAAGGGTACTATTTGCTTAACTAATCTTTTTGGTGTCACGACACTAATTTAAATCAGTTGGAAATTTGCTATAATTAAGCATACATAACTAGACAGATGCTGATGTAGCAGTTCATGGCATCAGATCCATTGAGAAAAATATTTGCATAAGGAAAAGCATAAACATTCACGGATTCACCCTATTTTGGAATGATTAGTTTGAGTGGTATTGGGAGAGATCGGAAGAATAAAAAAAAAAAAAGAGTTTACAAGAGAAATGATAAATGTAACAAGTGATAAGAAAGCAAGGTGAGATACACCAAGAAAGTAAAAGAGAAATGAGATGAAAAAAATTAATTGCAAGTATATATTAGTTTTAGAGTTTAACACAGACATAAATTGTAAGTATAATTTTTTATACTATAATATTAATCAACCCAGAAACTATTTGTACTATGATTTTTAATATAATTATTGTAAAAATTATAAATTTCATCATACATTATTGTAAAAATTAATGTAGTTAGCATACTTTCTTAATTGCATAAATTCCACGTTAGATGCAATATTGGCCTTTATTTTGCTATCACTTTGCATGATAAAACCAAAATACTTAAACTATGTAACTTCAATAGTACAGGATCTTTCTGTAAAAATAAAAAATAGTACAGGATCTTCAATTTTCACCTTTGTAAACAAAAGTCACGTGCTTCTAAATATTGTCTCCACATCTGTACGTAACTTCCCATATTTTTCTTCTTCAACTTTTGAATTAGGACCATATTATTTATAAACAACATGCATTCATCGTGGGACCAACTCTTAATGTGTTCAATAAACGTATCGTCGAAAATTAAGTTTACAATATATAAATATATAAAAGAGATTAAGTTCAAAATATATACATATAAAAAAGAGATTAAGTTTAGAAGATGGGGGCCAAAAGTTGATCCTCTGCTAACTATATGAAAGTGGAAAAGACCTTCCTACGTATTCTAACACAAGTTGTGACCTCTTCACAAAGATATTCAATTGATCAAATAATAGATATTAGTATGTGTTAAAAAAACATAACTCATTTTGGTGATATTTGTATATTGAAAGGAATTAGTTTTCGGCCGATTGGGAAATATTATGATACAAACCAAATATAGATAATATAACCTTTTTTTCTCTTTTACGATACTTTTTTAGCAATTTTTTTTTTTTTATAAACAACTTTGTTAGCACCGATCGCGTGACTTTTCCAAATTGATAAAAGTCGTTTATATTTTTTTTATTTTTATTCATAGGAATCAAAAATAGTATTAAAAGTTAACAAGAAGTCACAAATCTGATTCAACCAATTGACTTAGATCCATGCCTTTTTATTCTATCCAATGTATTTCTCTGTCAATCTTTGTAGCATTTGATTCATAATTAACCTATTTTGCATAAAATCAAACTGATTTTCTTCAATACGAGTCTCTTATCTTATTCTCCTATCAACGTTTATCCCACAATAACACTATCAAACTAACCAGCAAATTTTAATCGAGGCATCAATCTCAATCAAAGTTCGAGATTTTATTACTTTTGGCAGGTTTAAACTTCACGGATCAATATCATTAACATTTTTTTATCTTCTCTTTTCTTGCTGAATCTTGTATGTCTTAAGTGCCTTTTATCAGAATGGGAACCGAATGCTTATCAGCAACACTGGAACTGCCTTGCTCCTTCTTTTTCTTCTTCTTTGTGCCAGTGAACTGCATAGCTCTAATTACATTCATGGATGCACAATCGAACCAGATGGATCTTAAAGCAAGGATAACACTATTCTAAAGTGACAGTCTCTAATTATAAAGTCTGTGGGTAAAACGAATATCCACCATTGATTTAATTTAATATGCATCACAATTCATAAATCGTAACCTATAATCCAAAAGTGAATACACCCCCTTGCAAACTTCGGAAGAGAAACCTTTTTCCTCTAACTCAAAAGTAATGTTGTCAGCAATTTAGTATATTTTCGTTTCATTAAAAAATATTTCTTATAATGCCGAGTTCAACACAAGGCAATTACACCTCTCATGCCACGGTCATACTATTCAAAACAATTTTTACAAGACACCAATATGTATATAGCTCAAGACCCCACCCTAAACTACATTACTGTGTGACTTGCACTTCGGCAATTCCATTAATTGGTCGTCCCCATATCTTTCTAGGAGACTTACTTCTCTTCACAGAATAAAATTTTGGTGTTTCCAACTGAATTTCTAGATTGGACAAATCTAAGGTTAGCTTTTGCTTAATGAAAACATCTAAATCAAAGTCATTTTTCCCATTTGCATCATCATCATCCTCGTAGTCACTAGAAGAAACAACTCTGTTTTTATTTGTTCCAGCAATGTTCCTCAAAGAATCCAGTGACATGTTGTACGAATTTGGGTTCAGCTTGAGGATTCTCTTTAAACTATCAATGGCCGGGTCTAAAATACCTAGGAATCCCATAACCCATGAAGCATCATCTACAACTTCGGTGCGCTGTAGCATGCAACAAATAAAATTTCATATATTAGCCAGCACATAAGGATATTTTCTCAAATCTCAACTCATTAATCATTAAAACAAATTGATAAATGCCAAGTTATGGAGAAATTATTACATAGTCCAGACCGCTCTCTGTCCATGGTCTTAACTATAATATCTATGTGATACATAATCATTTTTTCAATTTAAGAAAGAATAAATAAAACTCAATTATATGTCATGTAGAAATTGGGACCACCCAGATCATGTCATAATCTCTCCAATTTATGACAGTTACCTGTTGGAAATAGAGATTACGAATCTCTTCAGCACGCACAGAATTTCCTTGATCTTCCTCCATGGATGCCCAAGTCATCCATGTCACGTAACTCTAAGAATTTATATTCAACGATGATTTAAATAATCTACGAGCAGCTGAAAGATTGCCAACCCTATGCTCCAGAACGCCCCAAGCCTGCATTAGGATAAAGTTGTACAATAAGTGAATATTAAGCTGTGTAAGGGATCGAGTTGTCACAAAATTTATCATATGCATGGATGTCACCTGGAGACATCTGGCAGCAGTTTCACTGTTTTGATCAATCGATAAAGTTTTTTGGTATAATTTTCTGGCTTTATTCAAGTTCCGTTCCTTCCATTCCATCCAACCCCAAGCCTACATGTCCCCAAAATTTTCTGGTCAGTCATTCTCATATTCACATAGTTATATACCAAAAAGAAAAAAATTATAGATGGGAATCAACATTATGCAATAAAATAAAAATCGTGATCCATGCAACATGGTGTTTTAAATCTAAAAAATAAATTATCTAGTATGTTCAATTGGTATACTATATTCTTTGAAACATTAATTTGGATTCAGAACCAGATAAATATATGACATTAAAAATCAAATAGAATTGGCTATTCTGTTCCTTTATTGTCTTTCTAAAATATGTTACTTCCTGCAAGTCAGAACTACATCATGAATAGTGTATGGTAGATGTGGAGAGACACAATTTCATCATCATGTCAGGCTTACTTCACAGCAGGTCATACAAAAAGGAATAAAAATTTGGATGATGATATTTAAGACAATAAGATCCAAGAGAAGAAATTTCTTACAAACTGTTCTGTATGATTTCTAGAACACAAATGTGTAGCACGAAAGTGCTATATGATTGCTGTTTGATCACTCTAACTCTGCAAATCCAAGGATATCAATAGGGGATGATACCTTGAAGCAGGAAATCACTGAGATACACGAAATTGGGAGTGGGGTGTGTGCTCAGTGTAATTGAAAGAGAGAGCTAGAGTGAATGTGTACCTTTCACCAACGAGCAAGCCATATTTATAGATAGAATACCTGACCGTTGGCCAACTGCATCGTGCACGAGTGGTTCCTATATTCCCGGCCTCTACCTGCACGTTAGTAACTACCTGAGTGGACTAAGTCTTTAGTCCATATTCGTTGAATCCCAATATCGGGCTATGATCGGTTTACATATCGCTAACTAATTGGGCCTTGACATAAGCCCAATTGTGGCTCCAGAACACAAACCAAACAGGTTGGTGCCTTGGATTCAATTCAGATGCTCTCCTGAACAAAATCCGAGCAACGTTTGCAGTTGAGTATTGGTATTCTAATAAAGCAAGAGATTGAAGTAGAACAGCATCCATCGGATTTAGATTATGACCTATCTTCAAAAGTTTTCTTCCCATGTCAATGTTGCCCATGTTAGCTTCAAAAGCACCCCATACATGCCAAGCATACCTATTTTCAGGACTAGCCTGTACTGCTTTCTGTAAATTACAAGAAGTAAAACACACATAAGTCATGCATTGACAAAAATTAGTAAAAGCAAATGGCAAAGAAAAATGTCCTAACTCCTAATGAATATATATAGTCTGCCAAGTTTCACCAAGAAGAAGAAACAGAAGAAAAAAAAAAAGGATGGAACTAGTAGTGTTAAATACAACCTCAAACAATTTCCTAGCAGCACGGTAGTTTTCCTGTTCCACCTCCATTTGTGCCCAACTCTATTTTAGAAAGAATGAATATGATTTGATAAGATAACAAGAATTACATAAATTTTAATTCAGAAACGATATCCCTCAGATAATCATGACTTACAAGCCAACTGGCACAACTATTAGGATTACACTTAGTGGCCTGATTGAATAAGTATCGAGCCTGCTGATATCTATTTGCTCTAGCTTCAAGCCGTGCAAGTGTTTGGTATATGTACTCATTCTGTCCACAATATTGAAGACCTTTACCAAGTAGAATCCTTGCCTTCTTTAGATTTCCTTGCTTTAATTCTAGATTTGCCCATCCATGTCAAGCAGCAACATGCCTCTTATCAGCAACCGTGGCAGCATCAAACAACTCTCTTGCTCTCCTGATATTTCCCATTTGCATTTCTAGAACAGCCCATCACTGTTCAAAGAGAACTTGCACTTGTTAACTTCAATAGAATGCAGGTTAAAATTCAACATATCAGAGTATTAGAAACAATCACTCTCATTCCTAATGCTATTTTAGCAGTTGGAAGTTATAGTTGGGGTAGGTGGTGACTTCTAACTTTGCGGAAGCGGAATGAACCTGTGAGGAGATGGGAAAATATAGAAGCAGAAAAAATATCATCCAGAGAACACAAAACAATTTTAACGTGGAAAACCTCCTCAATGTGAAGAGTAAAACCACGGGACACTAGTCCAGAAAACTTCCACTATAAAAGTAGGATTACAACAATGATCTCTCCAGTATGGGACTAGAGGTTTACAAACAAAATATTCTTCACCCTCTAAGGATGGCTCACACTAATTTTTATCTCTCACTGGGAGGATTATAATCTCACCAAAATGGTGGAACTCTCTCTCTCACACTAAGAGGAACTCACTATATTTTTCTCCGAGATACTCCCACTCCCGGGCTTCAATTGCTTGTTGCAATTGGTTGTATGAAGCTCTCTCTACGAATTGTGTGTTTTACAAACGAATGCAAGCTCCCTTTTATACTTGCTGAAGGTGGTTGGATTGCTTAAAAAAATGTTTTACTTTTACGTTGGCCATGTGCTGGAGGAATGAATCCATCCACCTACTGCTCCCACTATCACACATAATTCATCCACCTACTCCTCCCACTACCACACATAATAATTAAAGAGGAAATGGTCCAACAGTTATCTATGCCAGGTCCAGTACATGCCTCAAAGGCCATATGCATGCCAGGCCAGTAAATTATAGTCATGTCTAAGCTTAACTGTGATTTTCAATAAGATGTAGGCGCACTTTTAATAAATGGAGGGATTTGATGCCGGAAGTTTATTATCAACTAAGTAAATAACTTAACACGGGTACACAGCTACTAAATATAGATAAGGTCAGAGACAACATGCATCACGCGCATCTTTAACTGTTGACTCATTGTCTAAACTCTATTGTGTTGGTTGATGTGAGCGTACAGATATGCCGCTGCTCTCCTGCAACTGTAGCAGACACTCTCACTAAACCACATCCCTAAAGAGGAGAAAATGGGACCCAGCCATGATTTTGCTAGGGTTGAATGATCAGGATATGTTAGGAAAGAGGATCAAAGTCAGCCACAGATTGACCCAAAGCCTTTTTTAGTGTTCCATAGGAGGAAGAAAGGCCAAAAGGCCCAAAATGCCCAATAACAGAACTGTTAATTGTATATAGGAGGGAGTCTTAACAGAATATTGTCAAGACAGTTAATACTGTTAGAGCAGTTAGGACAGTTATAGAGAGAAAGGATAAATAAGCCCTTTCAAGGGTGGTTAGGGGTATTGTGTAGTTTACATTGTTTGACAAGGAATCATCCTTGTGTGAAAGGAGAGGGCTCCTTTGTAAACCCATTGTCTATCTTGTTGTCAGTAATACAGAACCTACTTTCTCTCTGTTCTACCACTTTCTATTTCCTATTCTCTCGATCTTCTCAGAGAATCTTTCTCAATCATCTCTAATTGTAAAGGATTCCTAATGATTAGTTCTGACCTGCCGGATTCGAACCAGCTTCCTGTTCATAATAATGTTGTAGAGAAAGAAGTTCTGTTACTAAACAAGAAAATTACCTTGATCCAAATCCAGTTCAATTTAGATGCCATGAATTATGTCCAGAATTCTAAACTATGTTGGAATTCTAAACCTTAAACACTCTCTCTAGTAGTCTCTAAACTCTCTACAAACGTATGCATAGGGAAGGACGTTACAATTCAAGTTTTCTAGTAAGGACAAAATTTAGAGGCAGTTCTATAAATATTTTTTACACCGTTTTCCAATCAGAATTAGTGTTTCTTCGACAGTCTAGGCTGACCTTTAATGTAAGAGAAACTCTATGTAAGTGTTTTGGAACTGTTATTGAGAAACTCTCTCCCTCTCTCTCCACCTTGGTGTGCCCAAATTTAGTCAACTATTAGCCCAAGCAATAACTGTACCCAAACCCTTAGATTTTTTTGGTTACCATAGCAACTCTCTCTTCGTGTAAACCTTGATTACACGAATTGAAAAAGAAAATCAAAAGCATGTAAGAAACTGCATGTATGTATTGTCTCTCCAGTAATCCATGAGCTAGCTCCAACCTATAAACTAATAAGTGTATGTTTGAATTAGAGTTTGCAAACTTAATTGCGAAAAAGCAATCTTGATGTTGCTTTCTATTGAAATTTGGTTTTCAATCCTGATACAATTTGCATAAATGTACTTTTGAAGGAAACAAAAATATATCAATGTCAATGTGAAGCGTGATCATGACATGCAAAAACACATTTGAACACTAACCTGCCAAATGTAGGCATTTTGACCCTGAGTAACCTGGCAACCCTTCTCTTATATCTCTCTGGCTTCGTTTGTTTTGGATTTCTTGCTCAAAATCTTTCCAAGTACCACGTAAGGTCGACCATCTTCAGGCCAAAGCTTATATACACTTCCATTCACAATCAAAACAAAACAAGAAAATCCACCATCAGAAAGTAACCCGAGCAAAATTTGGCAATATTTCTAGAAAACAAATTAAGAACTAAAAAAAAAACACCACACCACACCTTTTTAAGTAGTGACTCTGCTTCATCATACTGAAATGTTCTTCTACCCAAAAGCTTCGCCCTGTATAACGCCAAGTCCAAATTAATTGCGAGTGGCCTCTCTTTGGATTCCATCCTCTCCGGCTCAAACAACGGCATCTTCTTCGCAAATCTCGCGAGCCCCTCGTCGATCGTCGAAGCCTTCGGGTCATCTTCTTCTTCTTCCTTTTTCTCCTTCTCTTCCTCCTCCTCCTCGCCAGAGTCTTCGCCGGAAAGATCCATCACCGGCCGGCGAACCACGAGGTTTTTCTCGGAGCTCGAGTCTTCTGGCGAACCTGCAATGCGAGAATTCTGTTCGGGTGAAAGGGCATTTTTGTCCAGCACCGTGGTCGACGAGGAGGACGAGTCACTCAGGGAGAAACATGGAGAAGGTGAGTGTAGGGGTAAAATGGGTAATTTATGTGTGAACTTGAAGAGGTAGTTGGGGTTCTTGGACTGAGTTAAGAAAGTGAAGGTGGAAGAGGAAGAGGAAGGGAGGGGGTTCATTTCTGGATACCGGACTAAACTGTTTCCTGTTTTTTACGTGCAAACCAATCGTTGAATGCTGAAGAAGAAGAAGAGCATGTAGAATTACTTTTATGACCCTCTGTTGGACAAGTAAAACATTTTGCTTTGTTGATGAGTTCATCATTCATTAATATATGATTTCAGGTGGAAGGGCAGTTCAGAAATTGTACATGTTATGTGTCAGTGGACTAATAAAATTATCCACGTAACCGCATGGCTTATGCGGTTGAGGCCTTCATCCATGAAGCAGATTTTAGTCGTACATGTGGGTTCGTGATTGGCAACTGTGGTCGTGTTCGTGATTTTACGAACATAGATATATCAGAACGATTAATAAATGAAAAAAAATTACGTCAAAATAATATTATAACTTTGATATTCACGGTAGTTTAAACAAAATTATTTATTATTTTGTAGAAATTAAAGGTATTTTTTATGGGATGTAATTTTGCTCAAGTTGAATTAAGCTAAAACAATTACATTCGAATTCATTCACGGCCACGCATTTGATGGTAATAAACAAGCGAAATAAGAATAAAACAAAATAAAAATTTACGTATAGGCAATAATGTCAAATGAAAATAACTTAAAGTTATTATAATCGAAGGTGATGGTTGTAAAAAATAATAATTACGAATATTAACAGCTTGTCTAAACAGTAAACATAAATAATGTGAAGAATACTGGTTTATTTTGGTCTTTTAAATATCCAACTATTCAAGATTCAACCTGTCAACAAAAGAATCAAAATTTAGTATTATAATTTTCAAAATTTTGTTAATATTGTTTTTATTTGGGCTTATAACCCAAATCACATGATGGGCTATCTCATCTCATTAAAGGACAAACGATTTTATATTTTCCCTAATTATTATTTTTTTTCAATACATTTTTTAAATATACTTCTAATTTAATCCCCACATTCAACTTATTCACATTGAGAGCTTGTTTTAGGGGATTTGGTTCCTCTAATATGAGGAGATGCACTCTAGAGAATAAAGTGTATTTACAATCATTGGTTAGAAAATTAATTATTGAAAATCGTGATAAAATAAAATACATCTTTTAAAGTGCATTTTTCTATACATCTTTTAAAGTGCCTTTTTCTCACTTTAAAAGAGCCAAAATCTATTTTAGGAAACCACTTTTTTGCTCACCTTTTTTTTCTTTTTTCCTTTGTTACCCACAACCAAGAGACAAAAAGAATTGTCTCAGGCTCTCTTTCTCTTTTTAATATTTTGTATGAAGATAGTCTTATGGTGATGCATATAAATTTCGAACAACTATAAATTTTATTAGAAATGTTCGATGAAAACGTATTTTATGTCAAAACGCTCGAAATTAAAAGAAGTAATTAGAAAAATAAAAAAAATAGCTTGCAATTCACTAATTTAATAGATAAAAAATTAGAAAGCAAGAAATTTTTTAGGTGTCAGAAGATTAAATCGTCATTTTGAGGCACTTAGAGACCTCTTTTGGAAAAAAAATTTGGCCAAGTCCCCTTTGAGAACTTGCCCAAGGCTTCTCCTCTCAATTTCGAACTCGTGGCCACTAGTTTCGCTTCAATCAGACATTCCAGTCAAAAATTATGATCTACCGAAGTTTTTACACATCACGTCGCAATATGACACGTGTCTCAAAATGACACGTGTTATCTCCTAGTGAATCACGTCCTCCTTGAACGTGACTTGACTCCATTCACGTCCTCCCTGGACGTGATTGAACACGTCCCAGGTGGACATAATTGAACACGTCCCAGATGGACGTGTTTGGATGTTATATATTTGTAAATAGTTTCAAAACTATAATATTTTTATAATTTTTTTAAATTACAATTAATTAAATTTTTTGCCAAAGCTATCTAAGAAGAATTCACACATAAAAACAAAAAATGCTTAGTCTATGATCAGTGGCGAAACTTGAACAAATATATCAGAGAAGCCAAAATAAGTTCCACATAAAAATTATTCATAAATTATTAACTATTTTATAGTTTCATCTAAATTCATTGATTTTTCTCTAATTTTTGTTAAAACAAAAGAAAAAAGAAATCTTTAAAATATCTGATCATGCGATCATTTTCTACCATGTTCTTCTATGTAACTCATTTCACACTAAAATCAATCATTTTTTTTAATAAAAAAAGCACACACACAAATCAATCAAAAAATAATAATATAAGTCACACATACACGCGCACACAGAGTCTTTCACGTGTATATTATTTATTTGTTAATTGTTAGTGATGAATATATATAACAATGACAATAAATAAGATATGGACATGATATTATAATATTCGTCTATATATTTGTATTTTTAAATAATTCTCATATTCAAACTCAAACTTGCATGGATAATAGTACCTTTAATATTGGTGTTTTTTCTGTTTGGATACATAAATGTTCATACTTATATCCATTATACTAGTACTTTAATTAATTTTGAAAAATTGAAGGAAAAAGTAACATTGATTATATTTACAAAGATTATCATGTTATAAAGTCATGTGATATTAAATAATAATGATTAAAAAGTTATTTGGTTTGAGTAGTCACGAAAACTTGAGTCTTGTAGATGAGCAAATACGATCTGAAGGAAAGATCCACTAAAAGTGATAAATGAGATTTTCTAGCAGAAATTAGTTATTAATAAAACTTATGAATATTCCACACCAATATCACGATAATCCAAAACATATAACATGACAATGTATAAAAGTGATAAATGTTCATCTAGACATTCCTCCAACTAATATTTTCAATTATTAAATACAATAAATTATGTATTTAAATTAATTTTCGTTAAATTCAAATCAAAAGTGAAATGAAATTGAAATTGATATCATGGATGTCAACTTACGTCGGGCATTAATGTTTCTCTATCCACCATACGAGGGAAACATCAGATAAAGACTCCACTATTATGATAATTGTGGTTTAGCAACTAAACCATAAAGGAGTATTTGATTTATAGAATAAAAATAGAAGATAGATTTTTAAATTAAAGTAGAGTGTAAAAAATACAAATCCCATAAAAAAAATACAAAATTTGTCTCTTTTATTCCAAACATATTAGTAAGTGACATTCATCTATCCTACACCCCAATAATTAACCTTTGTTTTTAAAAGAGTAATTATACATAAACCACTCTTCATTTTAACACCCCCACAAAATAGTAAGTTTTTAGTCCTTAATTATTATTTTGAAATTCAATTTTTAGACTTAAACAAAAGTTTGACTTGGTCAAAGTTCATCAACTTTTTTAAAATTCGATTTTTAGAATGAAAAGAAGTAGAAGGACCTTGACCAATTAAATTTTTGTTTAAAGACTAAAAATTGAATTTCAGAAAAGTTTATAGACTAAAAACTTACTTGATCCTAAATCTTAATATACCTATATTTTTCTCTCATTTTCTTTTCCTCCAAGTGTAGGACTAGAGGTGTAAGTGGTTCGGGTTGGTTGAGTTTTATTTATTTTTCAATCCAATCCAATTAAACATAATTGAGTTAAATTGGTTTAGATTTACCTTTATTTTTCATTATGTCAATCCAATCTAACTTTAATTGGATTGGATTAGTTGTCGGATTTGATGATTGAAAAAATTGTCACCTCTTTAATTCTTTGAAAAAAAATTAAAATTCCTCAAAATAAAAAATAATAAGGATATTTTTAAAATCAATATTTATACAACATTGTATTATACATATGATAAATAAAAAAATCATAAATATATATATTAATAGTACCATTAATTAGAGAGTGTATTATCTTAAAATAAATAGAAAAAATTAAACTCCAAAATAATATATTATAATGAAAATGAGATATATTAAATTTAGAGTTTATATATTAGTTATTTAATTATATATGGGTTAAGTTGAATTTTAGTGATCTAAATGTTCAAATTTATCCCCAATATAATTTTAATTGAATTTATTGAACTAAAATTAAATTACTTAAATTAAATTGGACATGCTTACACCCTAAGTAGGACCGTATATATATATATATATATATATATATATATATATATATATATATATATATATAAAGTATCCATCAAAACGTTTTCTTTCAAAATAAACACATAAACCATTAAAACAACAGATTATTTTTAAATTTGGCACCATAAAATATCAATGCAAGTCAAATGCTTATATGAGCTGGAATCTCAACTAATCAACTTCGTTTGTCACTTTCCACTTGGAATATCGGTTAATCAACACACAAGCATCTTCTTGACCAGCCACAATTAAATTAATAACCAGTAGGAGTCTTGATTAATCAACACACAACACAAGCATCATGATCGACCACAATTAAGTTAAAGCCAGTTAGAAAAACAGGGTCATGGCCACTCCGCTGAACCTCACATCCAACATCTTCTTCTTCATCTTCACCTTCACCATCCTCTATGTGGCCTACACCTTCCCCAGGCTCCAACCAAAGCAAACCAACCTCGTATTCTACGTCCACGACCACTTCACCGGCGAGGTCTCCACCGCCGCCACGGTTGCCGGAAAAAGTGGACCCGCCTCCAACATCCTGCACTTTGGCACCGTGGCAATCGTAGACGACCCAGTAACAGTGGGACCCAGCGATGAGTCAACGCTAATTGGTAGGGCCCAGGGCATGTACGTAAATTCGCAGCTTGATGGCAAAGCCCTGTACATGGTTTTCTCCGTGATCTTCACCGACGGGGAATTCAAAGGAAGCAGCTTGGAAATTCAGGGATCTGATATCTTCACAGTGAAGGAACGGGAATTTGGGGTTGTGTCTGGAACGGGGTATTTCAGGTTTGTGAAGGGGTACGGGATTATGGAAACGGTGTTTATGGATATTGCTAATCTTAGGGCTACACTTAAACTCAATATAACAGTCAAGCATTATTAGGAAATCTTGTGTTATATTTTTCTGGGATTTGATTTCTGCCGCAAAAACATTTTAACTGTGCTTGTGGTACCACTGTGGGTGTAGTTTTCAACTTCAACAGCATACTCCATGTATTTTGTAGCAGCTCGACTCTCTTATCTTTGTTATCCCTATTATTCTTGATTCTAATTTACAGAACAAAACCAAGTTTCATACATTTTAGATTTTTAAAGAAACAACAACAAAAACAAAACAGTTGTAAATTAATAAATGAACACACAATATACACTACCTGTGCCCTATTCCTGGAACACAGATGTGCCCTTCTTCTTCATACTTTCAACAAATTCATAAGGTGTAAGACTCTGTAACAAGAAAGCATAGCACCACATGTTAAAACTGTAGTTGGATGGGAAGCTTCACAGGAAAAGGCTATCAATCATACTCTGTCATAAGCATCCTTGAAATAGTGAGCAACATCATCAATGACACCTCCAAATCGAGGACCAATAATCAAACCTGTTTCATAAGCTCATTACTGACCATTTAATGGAAATATTAGTGCACAGAATTATTAATAAGCAAACTTTGTATAATAAGCTCATAACTCTTTAAATTATAATTAAATAAAATTAATTTCTACTATTTATATATGACTGTATAATTAAAATTTAATATTTTTAAGTATAGACATAATATAATATAATGTTATTATAAACCATAACTCTTATTCCATTATAGTAATTGTCATTTCATTTAGGTGAAAATATTTTTTTAAATAAAAGCCATAACAAATATTCTATTATTTTATTATTATTATTATTATTATTATTATTATTATTATTATTATTATTATTATTATAAAATATGGCAATGTACGTATATGACAAAATATTCTATGTAATAATAATAAGGATAATAATAATATTTTTTTTAAAGAAATACTAATAATATTATTTCTAATACTATTTTTATTATTGATTAAAATTTAGGGATGTTTAGGGTTACACAAGAATTCAAATTGATCGAGGTTGATCTAAATTATTTATGTGCGGGTTGAATCACCAATCTAGATTTATATTTATAGATATGTTGACCTGTTGACCCATGACCTCGTAATTAAAATATAATTTTTATTATATATATATATATATTAAAACTAAAAATAATTTGACAAGCAAGGAAGGTGTGATAGTGTGTTATTTCCTTTAGTGCTGATTGCAAATCTAGTTGTAACAAATTTTGTTGCGGTAAAGCTTATTCAAGAAATTAGTTTGCAGAAAATAATTGTGATTCAGATTATTATAATAAATCTTGTTGAAGAAAATTTTGTTTTAATTTTTGTTAGTTTAATTTATAATACTATGTTGATGGTATTAAATGAATCAATTTTACTACTTTCAGACATTTGATAATATTGTGTTAATTGTATTGAATATTTAGATGAATCATGATATAAAATAGTAATTCTTAGAAGTAAAAAAAGGATCAATTTAAGTGAGTAATTCGTTAGTCCAAAGTGAACCAAATCGTAATGAGTGAGGTTTAAAAAAATGTGAAAATCAAAACCAAACTGATCAAATTTGATTAGATTGAGTTCTAAATTTGGTCAAAATCGTCCTTAATCGACCCGAGACACCCATACTTAAATTTATTAAAAATTACAAATTTGGATAAATATTGTCCCTAAATCATTTGAGACATGAGGAAATTTAATATTGATAAAATTCAATTTATAGGAGAGAATGCTAGAAAAAATGTTCCTAACATTTTTTTATTTTTAAAAAATAATTATTATTATCTTACTTTTTGTTGAATCAAAGAAAAAATATGCAAAGTAAAATATGCACTAAATCATACTGCTTAACCAGTAACATAAATAATAATGATTTATATCTTTTAATCAAGTGATTTAATATTTAAATCTTAATTAATCTTCAGGAAACAGATCGTGTCACTCCTGATGAAGGTAACTTTGTATCTATACCAACAACAAAAAATACTTGTTGCATACGTTCTATAGAGATGCCTAATGGGCTAAAAAAATAATCTATAACTGTTATAAAAAAATAATCTTATTTAGTGTCATCTTTCTACATTATGTTTTTACCCTCAACTATTATAAATTACTACAATATTTTATTTTAATTTCCAATAATAATTATCTTTTAAAATAAGTTACACTCAATTATATATATATATATATATATAAATAACTTTCAACTTCATATACAAGAGTATTTTTTTAAACTAGTAACAATAAAGACGAAACTCGTGTGAGTTTTTCTAATTAAAAAAATAATGGGCGACACTCCACACCACAATGCGTTTTATTTTAGTTTATGTTAAATCAATCGCAACAAATAATACTAATATGTTAATACTAACTTGGAGTTGATTCACCACGCATCTAAGACCAACCACTGCCTCCTCTTCTGTTTCGCAAAACAAGTGCAGTAAGTTGAATGCGTAGAGAGACAGAGTAATGTGACATTGCAGAATGAGAATGTGGATGGGATTTAACCAATAAAACCAGTCATAATAAACGTGACTCATATCTAACTACCTTCCGCCACGTGATCCCTCTCGTCTTCGTTCTCTTTCATTCAATATATAAAAATAACATTAACTTAATTCCTCTGCAGCACCCATCCGAAATTCAAGCATTTTCCTTCTCTTCATTCACTCACTCCATTCCACACAAGGCCACTCTGATTCCCTCTCTTTCAATCTCTGATCTCCGCCGCGGATTCCAATCCCCTCCCATTCTGTGAGTTAACGTTTTATCCCATGTATCCCTAATAATGTAACTGAATCTGATTCCTCTCTTCCTTATTAGTATTATTTTTTTGCCGAATTTGAAAACCGAGAACCTGCACTTCCACGTTATCATTCTGTTTCTTTTGAAAACAATAATTAATGCGGAATCGGGGAATTTCGGATCTGGCGAATTACGTTAATTAGTGCGTTCGACGAGCGTTAATTAGCTTTTAGTTGTTTGAACTTAATGCCTAATTTCACGACTGTCTTGTCAGGGTAGCTGTTTGGTGGTGGTTTAAGACTTTGTTTGGTCTTCGGTCTCATTACTCACTGCATTGACAAATTTTCTTCTTCGTTTTGTTTCCTTTCTTTTAAAGTGCGGAATTCAATGATGTACTTTGGCATTTCCTTTTCCGCTGTTATAAGAGTGAGGGACGCGTGTGGTTTTTCTTCGTAAATGCTTTTGCTGAATGTTTTGCTTTCTTGCTTTCCAAGTTTCAGTGGTTTCACATTCTGGTGTGTTCTGACCTGACACGTGGATTTTTTGCCTTTCCTCGTATTATGAATCTGGTTGATCTACTTTTATTTTGTTACATCGCCAATTCGTGTATCTCTATGATTGTTTCTTAATCAGTCCTCTGATCCTGGAATTATTGTTTTTAGTGAGTGAATCAGCCTTAAGAGGGTTCTGGTTATTTTATAATTCATGTATATTAAACAATTTATCTTCGTTTTGCTGCTTATAAATTAAAATAGTTTGTTAATGTTGAATCCTGGAGAGAGATTTTGATTTCTATATGCGATTTTGTCTGATTAAGTTTTTTTTCTTCAATATTTCATTTAGTTATTTATACTACATTTCAAATGTGACTTTTGGTATGGTGTCATATATTCCTTTGTACTGTATCTAGTTTCTACTGCATTATAGAAAGTAATTCACTAGTATCTCATCAGATCTATCAGTTTCTTCGTCATGGCCACTGGACAACTCTTCTCCCGTACTACACAAGCTTTGTTTTACAACTACAAGCAACTTCCCATCCAGCGGATGCTTGACTTTGACTTTCTTTGTGGTGTGTATCATCAACTTTATCATTTTAAATTCTTACTATTCTTCCAGACTGACAGTAGCAAATTGGTGTGTTATATTAATGTGCTTTTAATATTAATGGAAGATCCTATTATTTATTCGCAGGTAGAGAAACACCGTCTGTTGCTGGAATAATTAATCCTGGTTCTGAGGGATTTCAAAAGCTCTTTTTTGGTCAGGTGGAAATTGCCATCCCAGTTCATGCTCAGTACGTGTGTTTGATTCATAATTCACAAATTGTCTCTTTTCTGCTTTAAATTTGGCTTAGTGATCCAAACATAATCAAGAGTCCCC
>PYAF01003410.1:1649348-1663184 GCA_007407185.1 Glycine tomentella | reverse complement strand
ATTTTGCATCATTTAGAAGGTTGGTATTGCTGTCATTATTGTTATTCCTTTTGACTCCAGGAGTATCTTATTGAATGGTATCATGAGAACAGTTTGATATACTTGCAGTGCAGCTGCATCATCCATGGCTGCTTTGAAGCAGCCAACAATTAGAGTTGTTGCTATTATTGCTGAAGGTGTACCTGAGTCAGACACTAAGCAACTGATAGCGTATGCTCGAGCAAACAATAAGGTGAGAGGAGAAATGGAAATTCAAATTAAATAAATCAACTTCATAGCTAAAGAGAATAGGCTGGAAATACTAATTTTAGTGGTGATGATGTGCTAGGTTGTCATTGGCCCAGCCACTGTTGGAGGAATTCAAGCTGGTGCTTTTAAGATAGGTGACACAGCTGGAACAATTGACAACATAATTCATTGCAAGCTCTACAGGCCTGGATCTGTTGGATTTGTTTCTAAATCTGTATGTAGTTATTCATTTTCCTGTTTATGTCATTTTTCTTTCTCACCTCACCTTTCTCATATTAAGGATAGATCTTTTTATCTAGTCCTACTCTGAAAGAATGAAACATACTTAGCTATTAATATTTTGGTGAGCACTCAATCTCATTGATTTCAGAATAGAAATTATGGCTCTAGAGTGATGTATCATTTTAATAGAGAAGTGCAGTGCTGCTTAATAGAGTAAATTAGTAGTAAACTTGCATGATTGGATTCTGTAACATTACTAATTAGTACCCGCCATTCCCCCACCCCACCCCCTTTTCTGTTGATAAATAGTGGCTCTAGCTACTACAGCTAAGAGTATGTGCTTGTATTTTGCAAGTGAAATAACTTTTATCCAATATTGGATTAACAGACAATGGTTTATATTCACAAGAAAGATGGAATTTGAGGCTTTATTTCTTTTGCATGGTCTTATTATACACCAATGGTTTTGAGAGAAGAAAAAAAATTGAACTGCAGGGTGGGATGTCCAATGAATTATACAACACTATTGCCCGTGTAACTGATGGAATTTATGAAGGTACCGCCGAGGTTTATTTTTCTGTGTTTCTTAATGGTAGTTTTGAATTATATGGTAATGTCTTGTTTTGCTACAGGCATTGCCATTGGTGGAGATGTTTTCCCAGGCTCCACACTTTCTGACCATGTTTTGCGGTTTAACAACATACCACAGGTAGAATTTCACTTTTATCTGCAACTCATTAAGAACTGCCAACGATTTGGAGTATATCATTTTCTTGTGAATGACCAGTCTGTATTTACATTAAACCTCAGGTTAAAATGATGGTTGTACTTGGGGAACTTGGTGGGCGTGATGAGTATTCTCTTGTGGAAGCCCTAAAACAAGGGAAAGTGACTAAACCAGTTGTTGCTTGGGTTAGCGGAACCTGTGCACGACTCTTCAAATCTGAAGTGCAATTTGGTCATGCTGTATGTCACTGGCCCAATATTTTTGACTAATTCTCAGTTATAGCATTTATAATAAGGGAGCCAAATTCCTGATGTTCATTGGCACTTGTATAAATTAGGGAGCTAAAAGTGGTGGTGAGATGGAGTCTGCTCAAGCAAAGAATCAGGCACTAAAAGAAGCTGGAGCTGTTGTTCCCACTTCATTTGAAGCTTTTGAAGATGCAATAAAGGAAACATTTGATAAATTGGTTAGTTTATCTTGAAATTTTTCATCTCTCTAACTGATATTTTTACCTTGTCCCCATCTCCCAAAGGGAGCAATGTTTTAAAGAAGTCTCTTAGTTTCCTAGATTAGCTTGAATATCATAGTTGTTTTTTCTTGTTAGGTTGAAGAAGGGAACGTCACACCTATTAAAGAGTTTACTCCTCCACCAATCCCTGAGGACCTTAACACAGCAGTTAGGAGTGGAAAAGTGCGTGCTCCAACTCACATTATTTCCACCATCTCTGATGACAGAGGTATGTTGGAATCCTTTAATTTTGTAAGCTGTAACATGGTGTCCTAGACACATTTGATAGCTAAATTAAACTTCTCTTCCATTATTTTCCAAAGGTGAGGAGCCATGCTATGCTGGTGTACCAATGTCTACCATTATTGAAAATGGTTATGGTGTGGGTGATGTTATCTCTCTTTTGTGGTTCAAACGCAGCCTTCCCCGTTACTGTACTCAATTTATTGAGGTAGATTATTCATACTCCAGTCTGCAGAGCTTTGCTTAAACTTTTTGTCCCTTTCTTGCAATGTATGTTTATCTCTTAAGCATGTGAAGCTGTCTTTGCTCAAGCTTTTTAATGATAAGTCATTGTATGTATGTTTGTCATCTTCTTGCTTATAGTTTTCTGATACGTTTCATTGGTGATTGTCCAGATATGTATCATGCTATGTGCTGACCATGGTCCTTGTGTCTCTGGTGCTCACAATTCTATAGTAACAGCAAGGGCTGGGAAGGACCTTGTCTCCTGTCTTGTTTCAGGTAAATACAGGCTTCTAGTCTTTCTACTGCTTAAGTATGCTTGGTATCTGACTAAGTGGCCGTGTCTGTAGACTATTATTTCCATTAAATGGTCAGTAATGAGCTTATGAAACAGGTTTGCTTACAATTGGTCCTCGATTTGGGGGTGCCATTGATGATGCTGCTCGCTATTTCAAGGATGCTTATGACAGGGTATGGTTAATAGCCTTTTCCTGTGAAGCTGGCCATCCAACTACAGTTTTAACATGTGCTATGCTTTTTCTTGTTACAGAGTCTTATGCCTTATGAATTTGTTGAAAGTATGAAGAAGAAGGGCATCCGTGTTCCAGGAATAGGGCACAGGTGGTGTATACTGTGTGTTCTTTTACTAATTTATAACTATTTTGTTTTTGTTGTTGTTTCTTTTAAAATCTAAATGTATGAAGCTTGGTTTTGTTCTGTAAATTAGAATCAAGAATAGGGACAACAAAGATAAGAGAGTCGAGCTGCTACAGAAGTTTGCACGCACGCATTTTCCTTCTGTGAAATACATGGAGTATGCTGTTGAAGTTGAAAACTACACCCTCACCAAGGCAAATAACCTAGTTCTAAACGTAGATGGTGCAATCGGGTCACTTTTCTTGGATCTTCTTGCTGGTAGCGGAATGTTCACCAAACAAGAGGTTGATGAAATTGTGGAGATTGGCTATCTGAATGGGCTTTTTGTTTTGGCACGCTCCATTGGTCTGATTGGGTGAGCTTCATTTTGATTATATATATTTGTCGGGAAGAGCATTTTTTTTTCTTTTCTAGTAAATAACGGATATCATTTTTGGGTGTTTACACACACAAATTACAACCATTCTGTGTGTCAAAACTCGTAACTTCATTGGATTTTGACATCTTTAAAGTGACTAGATGTGTTGGGTGAATCAATTGGACTCACGATCTCCACCTCCACAAGCACAAAGGAAAAAATACATACAGTATTTGGGACTTGTACTAATTCATCGTTCTTTAATTAATATTTTCAGGCATACCTTTGACCAGAAGAGATTGAAACAACCACTCTACCGCCACCCATGGGAGGACGTTCTTTACACAAAGTGAGGGGGTTCTGTATGGCAGGAGGGACCTTGTTATGCTTCAAATTAGCATCTTTTGGGAAATTATGCATCACGCTAGAATGATTTAGTTTTTAGCTGTTAGACTAGTATATTACGAGTCTATTGATATCTAGCCATCTTCAGTTTGTAAGTTGTATTAAAAATTCATTCATGAGATAACTTAGTGTTATCTCTTTTTGAGGAATTTTTAAGTTATGAGAAATTGAGTTTATTTTTTATGAGGACATTTCAATGAGGAATTGTGCATCTGAAGAAAACTGGTTCAATAAAATTAGTTTCGATAATATCTTATATATTTGAAAGTTGTTATTTGGATAAAGATGATTTTCGATAAAAAAAAATATTACACACATGGGAGAATGGAAGGCTTACACAAGAAGTTTGAATTTTTTGAATTCAAGAGAGAATTTACAATGGTTAGCAATAAAGGATTACTTAAAGACATTAAAAGTCGTTAAATCTAATTAAAAATTTGTATGATGCCAAAAATCTATATTTTGACTGTTAGTAATAAAAGTGTATAATAATAGTCATTTTTGTTGGATTGCACCACAATCACTCAAATCTTTGTATATCACTCACCTAGCTCATGAAAATGATTATTGTTTCCAAGATTAAAGTGTATGTATCGATCCCATTTTTAATAAAATTTGTTTTAGTTTACCTTTTTTGTTTCTATTTCTTCTTTAAATTGTGCTTTTATCCAATCTCTTGTTTATTATTATTAAAATTAGTACTAGATTGTCATAATATATATGATTAAATTTTATCATTAATATTATTACTATAAAAAACATTTATATCAAAATTATTATTATTTGCTGAAATCATTATAAATTATTTATACAAAAATTGTTATAATGAATATTATTGTAGAAATTAGTATCACTATTTTTATCAATACTTATAAAATTATCTTAAATTACAAACTATACTTACTTGTTTAATGAAAAAATTTACAATCAAAAATTGATTTTATATTTCACATTTAAATTTATTTTTTAATAGATCACTAATAAAAAATATTACTTGATAAATATAAAACTTCTTTTGAAAACCATTTACAATTTTAACTATTAACACTTGCTCAAATTGAAAATTGTTCCTTCTCTTGATGAAGATCTTCTTTGTTCTATTATGGCTTCAAAAGAAAATGGTCACCAAGTTCGAGGGCATTACACTGCTAATTTGCGGACGTTTTTTTTTTTTTTTTTTTTTTGTTGTTGCTAATGACAGTTCTAGTAGGCCATGGAAAGGTGCTGCACAATTTTCTTATATCATATCAGTGAGTGTGTCATTATAAACACACTAATCTTTCTTGGTGTGTGAGTGAAAGACATTTGTCCGCTTGCATGAATATTGAGATAATGGTGAAAGTCAGGTAATTCTACTAATGGTGAACATCAGATGAAAATATATTCCTAAATGGGGAAAGATGATCGGATTCCATTCCATTCATTATACCTTTCACGCTTCCTAAAGTTGTGTGCGTGCACTTATTGATGTGCACGAAACCAACCATTAATAATTGAAGCAGACAATATTTAGAAGAGAGAAAAAATTGAAGGATTTTCATTTGGTGTAAAAAATATCCGAGTCTTGATTTCTTGACACTCACACGAATTTGATACTCTTAT
Organism: Glycine tomentella; assembly: GCA_007407185.1. Taxonomy (NCBI): domain Eukaryota; kingdom Viridiplantae; phylum Streptophyta; class Magnoliopsida; order Fabales; family Fabaceae; genus Glycine; species Glycine tomentella. The sequence continues at coordinate 1,657,991 of PYAF01003410.1, read as the reverse complement.
TTTTTATTATCTTGCTCTTTCAATTAAATCATATTATATTTATACTTCTCTCTCTTCCTCTGTCAACTAGTATTGAATGTCAAAAAATCCTTTTCAAAATGTTTTTTCTTCTACAAATAATAATAAACTATCATACTATTTTTAATTTGTTTATTTTTAAAGATTTATATGAAAGTAATATTAAGTTATTTTTTGTAATTATTTATATAATAAAAAATATAAATAATTTCCTTGTTTTATTATTTCTTTTTCTCTCCATTTACCAAAAAATTATCATAAGAATATTTTTTATTTCATTTATTATTTTTTAATATTTATACAATAAATAACCTATGTGTGATTTGATTTTCTATTTTTTTAATTTTCGCAATCAAACCCTTCTACTAATTTTATTTGTATAAAAATCTCAAACCAATTATTTCCAACTCAAATAATTAAAGATTGAGATTAATTTAACATAGGAGTTTGATTATTATTATTTTTTTGTTATTGTACAATGACGGTAACGAGGACCATAACTCCATAAGCAAGCTAGGTCCTCGTGTATCTACACCAATTCCACTTTAAATGGGTTAAAAAAGTTTTTTTTTTACATAATTACACTTTGATCCTCCAGTATAATAAGTTTTGTAATTTGAGTCTTTTCGTGTAGGGAATGGAAACCGAAAAAATTGGCATATGTATACATTTTTATGTATAAATAAAATCATCAAATTTTGTAAATTTATTTTTAATATAGGATATATTTAAAAGATACTAATATTAGTTATATAATGATATATAAATAAAAAAATTATATTTTGATTTATTTGTTATAATATTTACTATATATCTTGTGATTTATTCAATATTTTTTTTCAGAAAAATAAAAGTATGATTAAAATAAAAAATCTCTATCCAATCAAAACCAATTTAAATTGGATTGGATCAAATTAGGTTACACTTTTGCACAAATTCGATTGGATATGAATTAAAAAACAATCGGTAAACTTTCCTATCCTCATGTTCTAATTGTATAATGGGTTCCTTAAGTCATAATGTGAGATTTTATTCTTTGAATTTCAATTGTCTCAATTGAATTTTACATATATATTAAAATTGTGTAATTTTAATTTTTCAAATATAAAATATAATTGTATGATTATAACTAATTTTTTAGGGACTAATTTTTCAAGAATTACAAATTATTTAATCCTTAAAATGTTATATTTAAAAAGCCTAAAGGTAAATTTATAGACTCACAAATAGTCATAAATATTTTGAGATAGCATGACGACATTGAGTTCCAAAAAATGTATTAATCTGTCAAACGTCTAGACGAAAATATGTCAACAAAAATAAATTACTATTCATAATAAAAAATGATAAATTATTAAGGGAATTTAATTCCATTGATTAAATAATATGTATGAGTTATTATAACTTTTAAAATTTGATATATGTATTTTTTATTATGTTATTAATATGAAATATATATTTTTAGTGGAAATTATCTCCTTCCAATTATATTTTTTGATATAATGATTTATTGGTATTGATATTTGTATTTGATTCTTATGAATAAAAAATAAATATTCAATTATTTGAAAAAAAGAGAAAATTAATTTTCTCTCTCTTGTTTATATGAAAGTAAAAAGAGATTTTTCTCTTCAAATAACATAATTCTTATTGATTAGATTTGTTTATCTAATAAAAATAAATTGACAGTTTTTTTTAATAAAAAATTTTAATTTTTTTGGTGGACTTATAATGTTATATCATTTTTAAGATCTTTTTCATTTTTTACTTTTTTTAATAGTATATCTCATTTTGAGATTTTAAATATTTTTTTAAATTCTATAAGGATTGAATGTAAATCAATTTCATATAAAAAGAGTAAATTAAAAAAAAATAATGCAAATCTTAGGAGTTATTTTATAATATCTAAATTTTTATATAAATCTTAATAAGATTAGATCTTAAATAAGATTTTTTTTATTAAAGATGTTTCTAGATTTTATTAAATTTAGAGTTTAAGACAACAAAGCCGGGATTTTCTTTTGACACGTTGTCCTTTTGATATTACTTAGCTTAAGATTGAATGGCGGCTGCATATACTTATCATCTCAAAATATATTTTTTTTATTCTAAAATCACACAGAATTGAAAAAAGTAAAATAAAATATATAAAGGAATACTGTGTTTTGATGTCTTTTAATTTTTTTATCCTATGATAATGTAAATTGATATAACTCCACTTACATTTATAATATATATTATTATTACTATGAGGTTATTAAATTTATATATAATTACTTAAAAAGATATTAAATACACCTAACTTTATGGACACCGAGGAACAGATTCAATTATAATGTGTCAGTTCAATGAACATATCCAAAACGTATAAAGAAAAATATCCTGTTGCCTGCTCATATGAGGTTTCATTTCATTTTGCTTTATGATGACTTATCACAAATTTTGCAAACAAGGGAAAAAAACAGAAAAAAAATGTGTCCAGTGTTGTGTCTGAACAAACTAAACCAAGTGGCATGCTCTACGGAATAAAAAAAGTGCTGGTGTGAGAAAGAATGAACCAATATGAATGAAGCGACCCAAAAGTTTTTAAACCAAATAGACAGAGTACGTTAAGAAACACAAACCAAACGCTCAGAGGAAGTTGGCGTGTACGCTCAGCGATGGTTGGTAAAAAATTAAGAACTTTAAATGAGAACGGGCTGTTACCTAAACGCGCAGATTCGCGCGTGGATTTCGTTGATGATGTAATAATAATAATAATAATAATAATAATGAATAACTTTCTTTTGGTCCAAATAGCTGGATTGAGATACTAACGATGATGAGATAGAGTGGAAAGAGAGAGAGTTGACGTAAGAGTAAGCAAAGCCAAAGGAGAGGAGCATTATAGAGAAAAAAAGGCAAAAAAAAAAAAAGAAAGAAAAAAGTAAGGGGTGAAGACTAGAGATATTGAGAGAGCAAACGCAAACGCAAACGCAAACGCTGGTTGGTTTGTTGCTACTTTATTATTGACTGTTGGAGAGAGAGAGAGAGTCAGAGATAAGACCCTCAAGTTGAATTGAAATTTTTATTGCAATCTGTTTTTGTGTGTCTAATCAATTTGAATTTATTTATGAGCTATCTTTGTTGGTAGCTTCTAGAGAGAAAGGGAGATGAATGTTGTTACTTGTTATTAGTTGAGGCTTCTGAAGAGTAGCGTGTGTTGTGGTTGCTGCAATGGGAACTCCACCAACGGATGAGCTCGTGAAGAAGATCCAACAGCTAGAGGAAGGACACGCACACCTGAAGCAAGAAATGTCGAAACTTAAGCTCTCCGATGTGAGACACGGTCACCATCGCCAGAGGTCGCACTCCGTCTCTCCGCAGCGTTCCAGACTGGGCGCTCTGCCGAAGAAGCGGAGCGATGCACCGGCTGCGTGGAAGAGAGGCTCGTCTTCTTTTAAACAGTCGTCGCCGCTGCAGAGGGAGAGTCGCGGCGGCGGTGATCCTCAAATTCACGGCGGCGGAGGAGAAGAAGCTGCTACGCGCCGTGGTCCTGCCGCCGCGAATTTCACAGAACGGCACTATCTTAATATATTGCAGTCAATGGGACAGTCTGTTCATATATTGGATCTTAACTGTCGCATAATATACTGGTCAGTCTTTAGTTTCAGTGCTTCACAATTTTTTTTACTATTTTGGTTTGTTTTTAATTTCAATATTTTTTTCCTATTCTGTAATGAAGATAATTTAATGAAGATGCCTAATATATGAATGTCTTTACTTTTATAGAAACTTTCATATTTAATTTTTCTACGACGAGTTGTATAAGTTTATTTTAGCTTATGAGAGAACCTGAGTTCATTTTATCTTATTATTATTTTGTTATATGAATACTTATGGAAAAGTTTCTTCTTATAAATACTTTTGGAGAAGTTTCTTCCTATAAATATTTCTAGAAAAGTTTCTCCAAACAGGACCTTAGGATTATAGCCCTTTACTGAAAAATGGATGTGCTGATTGTGTTTGAAGTTTTATATATGTTGACTGTTGAGTATGTAATGTTGTATGGTGATGAATGCATGAATTCAGGGAACCTACATTAAAGGCTTATTTTTAAAAAATAAAAATAAATGTAATTTGGGAGTAATTTTGCAGGAACCGTAGTGCAGAAAATCTATATGGATATACAGCAGAGGAAGCTCTAGGGCAGGATGGGATTGAGCTACTTGTAGACCCTAAGGATTTGGCCTTAGCTAATGATACAGTGAACCGTGTTATGATGGGAGAGAGCTGGACGGGGCAATTTCCAGTCAAGAATAAGATGGGGGAGAAGTTTTTATCTGTAGCGACTAGTACGCCTTTCTATGATGATGATGGAAGCTTAGTTGGGCTAATTTGTGTCTCTAGTGATTCACGGCCCTTTCTTGAAATGAAAGTTCCAATGTCTAGTGTAAGGAACACAGAGTCAGATTCAGATTCAGGTGGAACCCGACCTAGAAGTAGTATTGCAAATAAACTTGGCATTGACACTCAACAGCCGCTTCAAGCTTCTATTGCTTCGAAAATTTCAAATTTGGTTTGTGCAATAACTTTCTTGCTTATGGAATATTAATATACCATGGTGTGTCTTGACTATTGACATTTAATCATTAAACAGGCATCAAAGGTTAGTAACAAAGTTAAGTCAAGAATCTGGACAGGAGAAAACAATGTGGATCGTGAAGGTGGGAGTGGTGAAAGTCATCATTCTGAGCATAGTTTGTCGGAATCTGTTTTTTCGGACCACAGAGAGGATGCTAATTCCAGTGGAGCTAGCACCCCCAGAGGTGATGTGCCACCATCCCATTTTGGTGCATTTTCTCATGTCGAAGAAAAATCCCAGGGAAAAGCTCTGAGAGAATTTGGTGATGAGAGTGAAGGAAAATCTATTCACAGAATCATACCTAAGCCTGAAGCCTGGATTCAAAGGAAAACATTATCATGGCCGTGGAGAACAAAAGACCGAGAAGGATCAGAGGCAGGGAATGTTTGTGTTGCTGGGCCCTGGAGACAGAATGATCAAGAAAATGAATCAGTTAATCAGAACAGTCTTTCTTCTGGCTTGAAGCAAGAAAGCCAGGCAGGTGAAAGTAATCGCCCTAATAACAATGAGGCTTCAGGATCCTGGTCCTCCTTTAATGTTAACAGCACAAGTAGTGCCAGCAGCTGTGGGAGTGCAGGCAGTGGTGCTGTCAATAATAAAGTGGATGTGGACACTGATTGCTTGGATTATGAAATTTTGTGGGAGGACCTGATAATTGGAGAACAAATTGGGCAAGGTAATCACATTCTTAACTAAAGGGGCAAGTTTGAGAACATTATCTTTTGATAATATCTATACTTTAACAACAAAAAGTATTTTTATGTTTGAAATGCCATTTGCCTCTTTCCAGAGCTCTTTTAATTTATTAAACCTATGCTTTTAAACCCGAGTACCTAGTTAACAGTAGTTGTTATGCATTTTATGCCTTACCTATAACTTGTTTCCTATTCTAAATTGCAGGTGCTTGTGGAACTGTCTATCATGCTCTGTGGTATGGATCAGTATGTTCTTTTCTCTTCCTGTAATTACTGGTTTTAGTTTCATGCACTATAAAGGATATTCTCCAAGCAATTTACCATAACTTAGATTTCCTTGATGTGTTCTTTTCCTTCTCGCCTTTTGAAGGTGTAAAGAATGTATTTGAGTTTTTTCATATATGTTGATTATGCAAATTGTGATGGTTGCAACTGGTACTACTGGCATTTAGTATACTGAAGTCCTTTTTTTTTTTTTTTTTGATCGGCGTATACTGAAGTCCTTTATTGTGCTAATTCACCATTCTTGAGTTATGGCATCATAGGATTGCTGGTTGGTCTGTGAAATGAGGATGGCAACTCTAAGCCTGACAATTTTAGAATGTCTGTTTTATAGGTTCACAACCTACATTTTTCTTACTACTATTCTGATGTCAACTTATATTCATGTTTTTGCAGGATGTTGCTGTCAAAGTTTTCTCAAAGCAAGACTATTCAGACGATGTGATACTCTCCTTCAGACAAGAGGTATACTTTCCAGTAGCCTAATTTGCTAATTAGTGAAGAAGTGGCATAGGTTTAGAAAACAACTTTGGTTGCTGCTAATGTAACTAGGAGAGAAAAATTGTTTAGAAAATATTAGTTTTCGTTAGAAAAGAATAGTTTCCTCGGAGGATCTTACTTTGATGTTTGCTAAATTATTACATTGTAAAGCCATTCATTTTGCGTAAATGATAAAGGTATGGTTTTCGTAGCATGACTGGTTGAGTAAAAAGTTCAGTCTGTTTAGCCAGTGATATAAACTGACAGATAGTTATTTTTTATCTTAACCTCTTCTTGAAAATAAAAAAGTTTGACTTAATATAATCTCTAGAATTTAGCCAATATGGAACTGTACCTTGTTCTTCCACTTCATCATTTTACTGTTTGATCACTTTTTTCTTCTAAACCTCCTGAGTGCTTGGCAGCCCCCTAAAATTTCTTTTATCTAACATTTATTTAACATTTTATTGCATGAAGGTATCTGTCATGAAACGACTTCGACACCCAAATATTCTTCTCTTCATGGGGGCTGTGACTTCACCTCAACGTCTCTGCATTGTGACAGAGTTTCTCCCACGGTTTGTTCTGAACTTTGCTTTTGACTCCTTTGTCTCGAGCATTATGATTCTAGTTTATCATTCTATGTTTCAGAAAGTACTTAATACTTAGCTGGGCTGATCACTGCTGTGTTCATTTGTGTTTTATGACTTCAGTGGAAGCTTGTGCCGCTTGTTACACAGAAACACATCTAAACTTGACTGGAGACGGCGAGTTCATATGGCCTTGGATATTGTAAGTATTTGGTAATAGATATATGGACTGTATGACGTCTATCTCTTTTTCTTCTAAATAATGATATACTATCATTGCTATGATGCTGCATTTTTTGGTAGTGTATCATTCAGTTTTTCCCTTTTCTTTTTTGGTATTATTAATTCTTTTCGGATTTCTGTTCCTGGAGCAAAACGTAATTTTGACTTTCTATTGGAACTATAAATTCCATTGATATCTTAGAAATCATATCATTGTTCAAAGCATGTTTTATGCGTACTTACTTTTTCGACAGGCACGAGGTGTAAATTATCTTCATCACTGTAACCCACCTATCATCCACAGAGATTTAAAGTCTTCAAATCTTCTAGTTGATAAGAACTGGACTGTGAAGGTCAGCCACTGGTCACTTTTCTATTTATCGTACAATGTTGGGTTGGAAGGCTATCCTTGATTGCTTAAAGATTTCTAGCATTGTTTCTGCTTAGCTAGACAATATCTTAATCACGTGTTAAATGAACAGGTTGGTGATTTTGGTCTTTCCCGTCTTAAGCACGAAACATATCTCACAACTAAGACAGGAAGGGGCACGGTAGGCTTGTCTTGTTTTTTTCTCCCTGTGGCTTTAATATATTGTATATGTTTGCAATTGTCCCTTTCTTTACATTGTCACCGCTAGAGGCTCAAAAACATTTTACCGATCCTAGCATTATTTTGCTTTGTAGCCTCAATGGATGGCACCGGAAGTTCTTCGTAATGAACCCTCTGATGAGAAGTATGTTCAATCTATGCTCTCAACTACTGTTTCTCTCTACTGATTTTTAAACAAATTTCAGACTTTGAATATCTGTTTTTGCTGCTTCTTGGGAACATATCAGATCTGACGTTTACGGCTTTGGAGTAATATTATGGGAAATTGTAACTGAAAAGATACCTTGGGATAATCTCAACTCCATGCAGGTATTGATTTCATGTGTAGATGAACCTTCGAAAATATATACATGTGCAGCTTGAAATGGTAGTAAAGCCTGATGAATGGAAATCCACTGCAGAGTGTGGTTTTATCTTGGTCAAGCATTTTCTTTTTTATGTCATTTGTTATTCCAGTGCTTGAAAGTGAACTATAATACCATAGAGGGTGCAAGTTGGGTGTTTAAATTGTGCCTTTGGTTTGCAGCTTATTTTGTTTTGAGTTACACTTATTCTATGCTATTAAAGACCATGGTGACTGGAAGCTTTTATATCACATGAAGATTTTTTTATGTAACTATGGAATATGATCACTGTGGGTGCATATATGAACAACTGTTCCTCTAGGAATCTTGCAGGTGATTGGAGCTGTAGGATTCATGAATCAACGGCTAGAAATTCCAAAAAATGTTGATCCACGGTGGGCTTCTATAATTGAGAGCTGCTGGCATAGGTGTGTATTCTCATCTCTGTTAAACTTTTGTATCCCAATCCCAATCCCCCAAATAGCTTTGAATATCCAAGCATGAATTTTATCAGCGAAACGAACATAGAAGTGACTTGTGCCCCAAAAGTTGTCCAGCTTACCTTATTTCAGTAAAAATCTTGATATTACTTGCTGTTTCATCAAACTGGATTCATTTGGCCTTTTAATTATTTAATACTACGTAACGTACTTGATGTAGCCTATATTACATTTTTTGTACTATATAGTGAATAAGAAATTAGCCCTTGCATAGTTGACTCTGGTTTTTTTTTTTTTTGGTGAACGTTGACTTTGGGTTTGCTACTCGATATTTTTAT
>PYAF01003410.1:1575414-1621353 GCA_007407185.1 Glycine tomentella | reverse complement strand
ATTTTAATCTTAAATATAAATAAATTATAATTACTTTTTTTTATTGATTTAATAAGATTATATTTAAAATATTTTTCATTTAATATGTGATTTATGTTTGAAATCAAATTTTAAAGGATAGTTTAGAAAAAAAAATATTTTTTACATGAAATTAACAATATTTAATAAATTTATTTTCTTAATTAGTAATATAATTAATTTTTTTCACATAAAAAAGACCATAACGAAAATTAACATCATAACAACAACAAAATAAAAATCACCTGTACAAAAAAACACTCAAAGTGTATCAATTTTTTTTTTGCACATAATAATTTGTTTCAAAATTACCTACATTAAATTGAAAAAGTACTCAGATAAATATATCAAATTAAGACTAAGAAAATATAAAGAAAAATAATATATTTAATTCAGAAATCAAAATAAAATGGTGAAAACATGCTGAGCGAAAATTCTCCCAAAGACACGAAACTGAAGAAGGTGTTTGTCCCAAGTCCCAAGTCCCAACTATCAATTTTGGTGTTTTTGAAAAAGGAAAAAGGGAAGGCATTGAAAATAACATCAGCAAACAGAGTCTTCCCCACACCATCCTCTCCCCACAAGAGAATAAGCCCGTTCATGTTCCTCTACCACCGAACACACCCCGCCACCACCTCTCGCTAACGTGTGCCCCTTCCTTATCCTGCGCTTCCCTTCTTTTCTTTTTTACTTTTTCCCTTATTCCCCTTCCTTCATAAGCTCCGCGTTATCTCTCTCTCTCTCTCTCGGATCGGAGCGAGGCTGGCGGTTCCGGAGTTGGGGGCGTTAGGGTTAGGGTTTCCGAGAGATGTGGTATGCTCCAGGCATTGATGAATCTGTTCTCGCTGTGTTGGAAGCCGTTTGGCCGCGATGCTGATCGAATCGATTCCATCGGAGTTATCGGAAGAGAAGGCAAAGACGGCTTGCTCTGGTTCCGCGACGTCGGAAAATATGGCTCCGGCGATTTCTCCATGGCCGTCGTTCAGGCCAACCAGGTTCTCGAAGACCAGAGCCAGATCGAGTCTGGTCCTCTCGGCACCTTCGTCGGCATCTACGACGGTCACGGAGGACCAGACGCCTCAAGATACGTTTGCGATCACTTGTTTCGCCATTTTCAAGGTTCTTCATTCGGAACCCCCCACTTTATACCCACAGTTTCGTTTTTATTTATTTATTTACTTTCACTGTTGTTGTGGTGTGGATTTAATGTGGCCACGTTTTTAGCTTGATCGTATCCTCATGAATCACGAGTAGCAGTAGTAGTAGTAGTAGTAACTGTTACCAGTGGTTTTCATCAATTCGCTTTTCGTGAACCTTTTTTAAAAGTACTTTTTATACTTTTATTTTTCTTATTGGTCTTTTGAGTCAGATTTCCCAGTAACCAAGTACACAGTTAGCATGCAGGGCAATACTGTTTAGAAGCTTCTTTTATTTCTTTTTTCTTTTAATGGTTTGTGTTCGTTTTTAATTATGAATCGGTTTTAATAGTTGAATTGTGTGGAACTTTTTATTGGCTTTCCTCTAATGGGAACGGATTCGGGATTGCTTGGCACATAATGTTGTAATTAGTAAAGTGTTTGGGTCTCGTGATTTTTTTGTGTTGAAGGCCCATGGTTTTGATGTGGAGCATTCTACCTTCAATTTTGGTTCCTTCATGGGGTATGAGTGTTGGGGGTTGGTTCCACGTTGTCTTTTTCTGTTGGTAAAGGAATGCTTCTTATCTAGCTGTCTTAGATTTCTTGTCTGTGCAGCAATATCGGCTGAGTCACGCGGAGTTGTGACAACTGAGACAATTGAAAGAGCGTTTCGCCAAACAGAAGAAGGGTACACGGCCCTTGTGTCAGGCTCGTGGAATGCTCGACCTCAAATTGCAAATGCTGGGACCTGTTGTCTAGTTGGAGTGATATTTCAGCAGACACTCTTTGTGGCAAACGCTGGAGATTCCCGTGTTGTATTGGGTAAGAAAGTTGGCAACACTGGAGGTATGGCTGCAATTCAGCTGTCTACAGAACACAATGCAAATCTTGAGGCTGTTAGACAGGAACTTAAAGAATTACATCCTCATGATCCCCAAATTGTTGTCCTCAAACATGGAGTGTGGAGAGTAAAAGGCATTATTCAGGTAATTTATATGCTTGTGTCCTCTCAGAAGTCAGAAATTCTCATCTTTCACACATGAAAAGCACTGCTAGCATAAACATGGCCAAACATTTATAATAATTCACTATATTCTCTATTTTTTCCATTCTTGAAAGTGCTATGTGGAAGAGACGTATATATTGATGCTGAAAGGTGTTCGAAGCTGCTTAAACTGTGCCCTGAAAGGCCAGTTTTCTGTTTGTTAAAATTGAATGCTACATATGGTCTATGCAAGTATGAGGGTCTTGATGATTACACATATTTCATGTGTATCTCACAGGTGGTTTATGATTTCTGAATCCGTATATGTTAACAGGCCCAAGACATGTAAAGCCAAAGTCATATATTATAATTGTTCTTTTACTGTTTCTTGTACATTTTCTACTGTATCATATGTATTATTCACGATGAGTTATCGATTCAATTATATTTTTTAAGAAGCTTCTTATTCCTCAATCCCGTACTATCTTAATCTTCTGCAATGTTTTTCACCAGAGTTCCTTTAAAAACATTATCAGGCTGACTTCCTATAAGAAGATTGTAATTGTCCCCTATTCCCTTGTGAAGTTATTGGTTGGTGCTTAAAATTAGACCCTGCTCCTGTTTGTATGTACCAAATCCCATACTTACACAAGTCTTAATCATTTTAATTTGTTATTTTGCTTAGGCATTGTGGCATACAGACTCTTTGGGTGTGGGCATGTATGGTCAATGGTTCAGTCCCTGATTTGTATGGTTAAAACCAAACCATATAAATGGAAGCAAACTATTTATATTTGGCATAGAATATTCTTTTTTTTTTTTACGTTTGATTTGTAATGCATTAGTATGTTAATAATAAAAGCAATGGTATTATGAAAGACAGTCAATATATACTTTCCAGTTTAATTCTCTACACTATTTTACTGTTGAAGTCATATATATTTTATTAGTTAACGGTTAACAAATTCTCCCATGGTTCTGCTGTAATTACTTTGTTTATCTGTTTTACTTACATGCTCCAAACTTTTTACAGACAAACACTTCATTAATTGTATTTGGTGCAGGTTTCTAGATCTATAGGTGATGTATATTTGAAGCATGCCCAGTTTAACCGGGAACCACTTAATGCAAAATTCAGACTTCCTGAACCGATGAACATGCCTATCTTGAGTGCTAATCCCACTATTCTTTCTCATGCTCTCCAACCAAATGATTCCTTCCTTATATTTGCATCTGATGGTTTATGGGAGCACTTGAGTAATGAGAAAGCTGTGGATATTGTAAACAGCAATCCACATGCGGTAAGACTCTTTCTTCCATGTTTGGATTTTCTTGTTGTACTTATTTCTGTAATGGTTGTTTCCTCGTCTGGCCATAAAATGCATGGATAGAAAATTGGATGAGGGCTAGTCCTGTTTACTCACATTAGTAATGTGAAGGACCTATAATATTTATTACGTGCTTTACATTGTGGTGGGGACAAGATTGGAAAATCCCCCCTACAACTTTGATCCGTAATTTCATCTTTAGTTCTCATCATGTCTCTATCTGATTCTGACATGAGAGATTGAAGATTACTGCTTTTGGTTGATTTGATAGTGTGTAGAACAGTAGAAGTGCATGACTAATGGATGCAGTAATAAGTGGTGTCTGTACTTTATCTGAAGTCTTAAGCTTTACAAGTTATGTATGTTCCTTTATCAAGAAGTTGCCATATTCCAATTCGTTCTTACATTTTATGATGTTCAGACTTTTATTTGATCATCACTGTAGCTTTTAATATGATAGTTTATTCATTAATACAATTCCTATGATGAGTTTATTTCCTACATTCTTACCTTTCAGTAAGTTATTCTTTTTGTAATTTATTATTATTGAATATTTCTGCTAATTTTGCCTCACAAGGTGGTAATACTGAGGTCCCATTTGAATAAATTTGTTCATAAACATTTATATGAGAAGAAAATTAAAAGGTAAATTGAATCGAGATTCTCCCACAAGTTAAAATTAATTTTTGCACTTAACTTTTTTACAAATGTTTATGAAAAAGTTTATTCAAATGAGGCCCAACTCATCTCCCAGCATTTGACTTGTATGAAAATTCAAATCACTCCCCCCACACACCCACCTCTCTCTCTCTCTCTCTTTCTCTGGTCCTTTCCATATTCTGTTCTTATTAAAAAGGGAGTCATGATGACATTGTGTTATTTCGTTGTTGTTCCAGAAGAAGCCTGTTTTATAGACTGTTTTATTGAATTCCTTGTGTTGCTACTGTACTACAATTGTGTTACTGCAGGGTAGTGCCAAGAGACTTATCAAGGCTGCTCTCCACGAAGCAGCAAGAAAACGAGAGATGCGATATTCAGACCTCCGTAAGATTGACAAGAAAGTTCGACGCCATTTTCATGATGATATATCCGTTATTGTTTTATTCTTAAATCACGACCTTATTTCCAGAGGCACAGTGCTAGACCCGACACTTTCAATTCGAAGCGCTCTCAATCACTGACTTATATCATTGTAAGCAGTCTTGTACGAGTTTTTGGCAACTGTACCGAAACCTGAAGCATTGGTAGATACCTGGCTATAATATGCCATTGCTATGGCACATTTGGCTTCTGGTACCGACATCATTCTTGAGGCACGAGAATTTATTAAGTTATAACATATTAGAAATTTATTCATGAAGAGGAAAAAAATAAATATAAAAATATCTTATTCCCTTTTCTAACCTTATAGTTTTACCCGAAATACTTGATTTTATGTATTTATTTGTTTTTTTTGGCTGAAGATAGCTAATCGAACAGCATGTTGATTGAATTCAAAGTTATTGTACAACAAATTATATGGAAAATTCATGTGTAGACTGTAGTGTACATCTCCAAGTTAGACCCGTAATTAAGAAGCATCTTAAAGTTGAAATCTAAGTGCTATTTGGGTCAACGAAAATAATTAAATAAATAAAATTTCAATTTTATAATGCGGGATTAAAACTTGAAAGTGTTGTCTAATCTGTTTATATAAGATAAGATGTAAAATAAAGCTGGCACTGTGAAGAACAAACAAGTTAGCACTTCAGTGTCATACGAACGGCGGTGTTCAGTTTTATTTATTTATTTTCCTTATAAATTGTCATTTGATCTCTTTCTATTGTAGTATAGAAAATTTGACTTATCACTTGAACGAAAGTATGTTTCGTAGACTTCTTAAAAAGTGTTTATATGGGGTAGTGTAAATACCATCTAACCAAATGACAATGCTGGGATGAACATAAATAAATTGTTTGTAATCTATCTCCGAACTACAATTACTAGTTGCATTAAAAAACACAATGAGTAAGCTAATGTAAACAAGACACCACTCATTGCCACAAGTACAACACACACACACATATATATGTGTGTGTATGTTCCTTGAACATTATACGACTCGTATCCATCATCAAAATCATCCTATAGTCCATGTACCCACATTAATTGTGAAATAAAATCAATGGTGAGATTGTAAAAAGAAAAAAAAGTAAACTGTACATCATCTCAATCTTTCTTCAGTTTGATATGAACGTCCTCTCGAGTGCCCTCGTTGTGAACTTCTAGGTGAACTTACACTAATGCTATGCTATTGCTTACATTTTCAATATTAAACAAGGATCATAGACTTGAAGCAAGTCATTGAACGAGTTTCATGTTTGAAATTGAATTTGCATTCGTCATTCGTGTGTTAAGTATAGATTTTTTCCGTAGTAAATAACATTTTCGTTACAAGAGTTAACATATAACTGAAGAGACAGTTACTACTGTTAACTAAGTTTTTATCCATTCTCACTACTAATTGGATCTATTTGTAATTAGACCTAAGATTGAGCCTACATATATTGTGACACCAGGAGGTGTTTGCACGTGCAAAGACTAGTGCATAAGTTGCTTGTGTGTGACATGTACGAGCTTGGTAGGATGATTCTGCATGTATTTGATTTTCTTTTCTCATCTGAGACCTGGTTTTCCTTAGTGTTTAGGGTAAATGTCTGATTTTCCTAACTTTGATATAATGTTTTGTTGGAAATGACGATTAAGAATTTATACAGTTTTGCTTCAATTAAGAAGGGTGATTAAGATTTAAGAAAATTTCATTTTTGGAAACTAAATGTTACTTTTTATCTATTATTATTTTTAGTATTTTTTCGTTTTAGTACATCGAATTTTAAAAGTTTCATTATGTCTTTTATATTTTCGAAGACTTTCATTATGATCATTTTTTAAATTTTCTGTCAACAACATTATTATTTTGTTAAATTTTAAATTTTAAAATAATTAATTCATCCTTTGCAACTCTCTGTAGTTTGATAGATCTGGACATACATGTTCTTCATCATTTTGGAATTTACACACAGTGGTGGTGATTAAAAATCCCCCACTATGTTAAATTAATCATTTTAAGATTTAAAAAATTGGCGGTATTAATGAAAAATCGATAAAATGATCAAAATAAAATTTTCAAAAATATTAAATCTTAGGACGGAGTGGAGAAAAGTTATAAGTCTGGTGGAGAGTTAAACCCTTTAGTAGTCTATGTTCCAGTTGTTTCCTTGTTTTAATTCTTTTCTTCTTCTTTTCTTTTCTCCTCTCACCATTCTTTTATTTTAACTTTGTTTCTCTCTTTTGTTCTATTTTCGATTTATCATTGGGTTCATCTACCACCGACCCCAATTAATTTGGGTAAAAGTGCTGTTGATGTTGATGTTGATGATTAAGAAATAAAATAAAATAATTAAAATTTAATGCACCAAAATAAAAGAATAGTGAACCAAAATTAACATTAACCCTTTTGAAAAGGGGTGTTTTGGGAAAAAAAAATCCAAAATGTAAAAGGAGGTATGTC
The DNA here is from genome assembly GCA_007407185.1 of Glycine tomentella. Taxonomy (NCBI): domain Eukaryota; kingdom Viridiplantae; phylum Streptophyta; class Magnoliopsida; order Fabales; family Fabaceae; genus Glycine; species Glycine tomentella. The sequence goes on along the minus strand of PYAF01003410.1, from coordinate 1,614,336 downwards.
TTACAATTATTGGAGGTTCATATTTCAATAGACTAATATATTTGTATGAATATATAGAATGGACTGGTCCAGCCCGATCTAGAATACAAAAAAGGTAGAAACAAGGTATTGAGTCGAAATCATCATTACGATAGTCATTCAGGGACATTCTGGGAAAATCGTTGTTGACATTCACAGCCATGGAGTCCCGTAGGGTGGATTCCCCAGGCACAGTGAGTAATGTTGCGCGAGCTTCACCCATGGCTAACTAATTCCTCGTCATCTTGCTGTTGCAGCAATACATGTTCACATTTCAATCACAACAAAACAATTCTCTACATTTCTGAACCGAATCAGTAAATCCGAGCGAGTTAATGGCGCCTCGTTCATTCCTACTCCCTCTGCTGAGTCTCCTCTTGACTCAATCCGAGTCGGCACCTCAAGCCTTCAAGAGAGAATCCAGTCACCCTCAGTGGCATCACGGAGCCTTCCACGACGTACGAGACAGCGTCCGATCCGACGTTCGCCGCATGCTTCACTCTCGCGCCGAGGTCATCTTTCTTTTTCCGTCAACACAAAAATCAAAATCACTATCCAATTAATTGACGTGTGAATGCATGTGTCTGTGGTTCGTGTAGGTTCCGTTTCAAGTTCCGCTGGAAGTGAATGTGGTTCTGATTGGTTTTAGTGGAGACGGAGGCTATAGATACAACATCGATGCGCATCGATTGGAACAGTTTCTGAAAACTAGCTTTCCAGTTCACAGACCTTCGTGTCTGGAGACTGGGGAGCTGCTTGATATTGAGCATCACATGGTCTATAATGCGTTTCCTGTAAGTCACGTTTAGCATGCCTTGTACTCTTTTTGTGTGCTATTTTTGGTTCATTGGCGCTTGTATGAGTTGTTTTTCCTATTTCCTATTTGATTGAATTGGTTTGAAAGTGAAATGTATTTCTCAAGCTTGAGCTTGGTGGATACCGTTTAACTGTGACTTTGCAGAGTCTGCTGGTTTGGGAAGGATGAGTTTCTCGGATCAGTGGAGTTCTGATTGACGATATTTTGGTTCGAAATTGAAATGTTTTAGCATAGGACTTAGTTGTGATAGTTAATAGGCGCTTAAATGCAGAATATGTTCATTGAAGGAGATCCTAGTTGCTTTCCTGACTGCATATTATAAAGTAAAAAGTTACAGCCATGTAACAACTAATGAAAGTTTCATCATGTCTGTATTTCTATACTCGAAAAAAAAAATAACAGCCTTGTATGGCTGAGAGAGGAATGAAATATGAGTTTTTGTTAGATGAATGCAATGAGCCTTGTCAAAAATTGCTACCTGGCTATGCATCATAATCAAATTGTACTTTAGAAATATTATGGATTAACCAAGACAATTTAAAATTAATTGTCGCTGTAGGCTGGACAGCCTGAACTGATAGCACTTGAGAAAGAACTGAAAGAGGCAATGGTTCCCGCAGGAAAAGCAAGAGAGGTAACTGTTTTTCCTTTCTTTTTTTATGCCATTTTCTTCTGTTTTGTTTGGATATAGCACTTTCTAAAGTTTACCAAAACTTACAGACTGAATTTGGAAGGGAGGTACCTTTATTTGAAGTCGAGGCAACAGCTGTGGAGCCAGTATTTCAAAGGCTGTACTCCTACATATTTGACACGGACAGTGTGGGATCTTCTGTCACGGAGATGGATAGACCAGTGCCAAGTGCAATATTTATTGTAAACTTTGACAAGGTACAATTAATATCTTTAGTTGCCAAATGTTAAATATACCTTACTCTAAATTCTACAAGTTCAACAAGTGTGCTGATGCCCTGGCCAATAGAGCTCGTCATATGGAGGACTTTGTGATGTTTCAGCAGGTGCCATCGTTTTTGGGCCAACTGCTATTTTTTGATTCTGTTGGAGCTGCGTCTCCTCATATAGTTCCTATGTAGTTTCTTTTCCTTGGGCTTTTAGCCCCGTTGAATACCAAAAAAAATAAAAACTTCTACAAGTTCAGTTGATGTTAACTTTATATTTACTGTTAGTAACACATAATATAATTGATAAGTTAGCTTTTCACTAAGTCACTAACTACTAAGGGAGGAAATAGGAGTTACTGAATCCCTAGGTTCTTCATTCTTCCTGCTTGTTCAGTGTCATAATTCCCTACTATTGTGGTATTTCTATTTTGTTTTTATCTTTTTTACTGCTAATTTAAATTTTATTGTAGGTGAGATTAGATCCTAGAAATAAGGAGATCGATCTTGGTAGTTCAATATATGAGAAAATTCCCGATCTAACTGAGGAAGATATGAAAAGACAAGAAGGAGATTACATTTACCGTTATCGTTACAATGGTGGGGGTGCAACTCAAGTTTGGCTAAGCTCTGGCAGGTATTAAACAGTTTGGTTTCTTTCTTCTCTCAAAAGAGTGTAATCAAATGTTAGCGGTTGTTTACTGGCAAAAACGGTCCAATTTATATCTTATGTCTTACAAAAAAAATTGTTAGCCCATACATCATACATGTATGTTAGCCTGACTTCTTTTTGTGTATTCAGATTTGTGGTGATTGACCTTTCAGCAGGGCCATGCACTTATGGTAAGATTGAAGCTGAAGAGGGAAGTGTCTGTTCTAGAACCCTGCCAAGATTACAAAATGTGATTCGTCCTAGTAGTTCGCACACAACTTCTCATCAATCGAGCAATGATATTTTTCTTGGGCAGCTTGCTTCTTTGGTATCAACCACAGTGGAACATGTTATTGCACCTGATGTGAGGTATTCTGATGTCATCTATAAGCAAAAAACAACTACTAAGTCTTATCCCACTAAGAGCATCTCCAATAGAGGTTCTTAATGTTCTTATCTATAAGAACCTTTCCTATTTAGTTTCACCATTGGACCAATTACATGTGGCATCCATGGTGTAAGAATTTTCTTGTATAAGCTACCGGTTCTTAAACATATAAAAGCCCATAAAACTGATTGTTGGACATAGGAGAGTGATGCAGGAATAACTATGACTCTCTTTTGAATACAAAAATCATAATAGGGCCAGAGGAGAGGGATGCAGGAATCAAGCCAGCTGCTAGCCACTCTCTTTTGAATACAAAAAAAAAATAAAATAAAAGATTATTATCAGCATTATCAACTGTGCACAATGACTGACTCTTTTGCAGGAGAAACATGACTAGAATATTATTATTTTAATTTAAAATAAAAATAAAAACAAATATAGTAGAGAGTATAAATATGTTGAGTAATATTCATTTTAAGTTTTTAGATAGTTGCACCTCTGTCTCTGGAGTAAAATGTTGTTAGAGTTCTTAAAATTGTGATGTGGCATATTAAGGTCTATCAAATGTAAGTTAAGCAACCCTACCTTTGTTGCACCATTAGAGATGGCCTCACTTGCGGTCAACTATACAGGGACTCTACACATAAAAAACTAACATACCCTGGTGCCAAAAGCCTCCTCGCTTGTAAAGGTATGGAAGAGAGTCATTGTATGCAGTCTTCCCCTTGCATATACAAAGAGGTTGTTTCCATATTCGAACCCATGATCGATTGGTCACAAAGGGCAATTTGACCATGGCACCTGGGCTTGCCCTCCCATTGTACTCTATAACAAACTCAAATTCTGCGAAACCCTTAAGAGTAAGGCCTTTACATTAGTTTCTCCTAAGGTTTTGTTTGGTCTTCTTTTACCTCTTTTAATTGGCTTGCATTCCATTTGGTCCTCTCACACGGCCAAACCTCCATATGCAGCATTCTATCATTATTTTTTCAATTGCTGGTATCCCCAACTTTTTTTGTGGCTTTTTTTTGGCATTTCACTGCCCAAAATTGATTATCTTAGAGCTTAGTTAATCATATTGTAGTCTGCTAGAAATTTCATGAGTTATAAGCTCTTTGCTTACGCTGAACCTTTTTCCCATTTCAACCACCCAGCTTGAATTTTATATATGACTTCCCAATTGATGCCCCCACAACATTGTAAGATGGATTCTAGATGCCTAAACTTTGAAACTTGTGGTATGATGTGAACCTTAATTTTCATCTCCAAAGCATTGCTATCCTCATCTCATGCCAGTTTTGTATTCTTTTGTTTAGTTTTGAATACATTTTTGTCAGTTAGGCTGTCAGCTTAGTGTCTAGCGTGCAAATTATTAGAGTACTCAAATATTTTGTTGACTGATCACTGATGTATTAACTCGAGTTTAATTGTATTTTTATTGATTTGTTCAGGTTTGAAACCGTTGATCTTACTTCAAGACTGCTTGTACCAATAATAGTCTTGCAAAATCATAATCGTTACAACATTATGGAAAAGGGTCACAATTACAGTATTAACATAGAAGAAATTGAGGCTGAGGTTTGTAATTTCCTTTGGAGTAGACTACCAATTTTTGTTAACTTAGTTTGAAAATTGTCTAATGGATTTTCTTGAATTGAGATTTTGTGCAATTTAACAGGAACAACATGCAACTGTTACATTTTTTGTTCTTTCCTCTCAGGTAAAAAGCATGCTTCACGATGGGCAAGAATTAGTAATTATTGGGGGTGTACATTCATTACATCGCCATGAGAAGCTGGCAATTGCTGTTTCAAAAGCTATGCGTGGACATTCCCTGCAGGAAACCAAAAATGATGGTCGTTTCCATGTTCATACCAAGACATATCTGGATGGTGCTATTTTAAAAGAAGTGGGTGCTGCCTTGTACTCTTGTTTCTTAAATCTACTGTTTTTAATTTCTCATGTGATTTGATATGGGCAATGTGGTCTCTTCATTTCCATGGGTAATTATTTGAGAAATTTGCGCTAACTTTAAGTTGTGAATCATGAGTATGGCTTTGTAACCCCTTTAGATAATTAGATGAAATTGAATGCTTAGTAGTCACAATGCTGCTCATGTTATCATTTTAGGCTCAGTGATCTTCTGAAGAACTTCCAGAGTTCACTATTGACATATCTGAATTGAATACATCCGCATCTAAGATGCTAAATGCAAATTTATTTTATTACTTTGTTAACTATTTCTATATGGACTTGAAACCACATTTTACAGGAGATGGAACGTTCTGCTGATGTGCTTGCTGCTGGATTGCTTGAAGTGTCTGACCCATCTCTTTCAAGTAAATATTTCCTCCGCCAGAATTGGATGGATGAATCTGAAGGGTCAACTGATTCTATTCTTAAGCATAAGTCTCTCTGGGCTTCTTATAACTCAAAATATAGCAAGAAAAGGAGAAAGAAAGTAAAGAAACAAGGGGATCTACAACCAACTTATGGAACTAGAGTAATTCCTGTGTGCGTACACTGCTTTCTCTTGCATACATGTGCATTGAAAACACAACTCTAACATCACAGTGTCTTTGTTCTTTTATATTCATATTTATTAATAGGTTTATAGAACACAAGTTAAAATTTTCTCCTTTTATTATTTCCAACTGCTCTCTTAATTAGGTTGATTAGAACAATTTGTAAATTGGGAGTTAGATACTTTGGACTTTGTAAACTCGGTTACCCAAATTTGGTGGCCTTCTGCAACATGAAAGGGAATGCACAAATAACTTTACTTGAATGAGTCAGAATGGTTGCCCAAAAGAAAGGGAAAATGTTGTTATCCCCAAAACAAAATATTATATTCACTATATGTAGCTCTCAACATACTAAAATATATTTAGTTGTATGTCAACAGTGATTGATTAAAGTTGAACTTTTGTAAGAAAAAGTTTTGAATGTACTTTTTGCTGAGCTCTATTATGTCAAAAAAAAAAAAAAAAAGATTGAAACACTTCTGATTAGAACATTATATTAATTTTGGTGGGTTTTTTTTTTTAAAAAAAAGGAAATGCATTATATTGCATTTGCTGAATGAAGAAGTATTTTGATTGGTGTTGTTGATATTATTTTGATTCAAAACCAATTTAAACTGAAGCCAAATGTTATGCTTTTTACTATGTAGCTTTGTGCTATCACTGGCTGATGTGGATCCAAACCTTATGATGGAGGATGGAAGTATGGTATGGACAAGCAATGATGTTGTAATTGTGCTTGAGCATCAAAATGAAAAGATTCCTTTAAGGTGAGTAAATATGATGTTTGGATATCCAGTACTTGCAAATTGAAGATTTATACTTCTGTAGATGATTTGATGTGTAGTAACAGAGGAAGGAATAAATGGGTTGCACACTTATAAAGGCTAATTGGCAACATACTATGCTATTGTAGTCTGTATGAAACCATCTCTTATTTCTATGTGGAACCGCTAATCCTTTTTGTCCATTAAGTTTTCACATCTCAACATAAATAGTGACAATGATACATGCCTTCCGATCATTTTCATTTTGTTTTTAAAAAGAAAGAAATAGTCATTGCATTCTGATTATTTAATGTTTTTAAATATGTTGATGTCTGTCTATTTGAGTGTATATTGCTAATGCAGTGTAATATAATTCATAAGTTAGTTTTAGAATGCAAATTCTTATTCTCTTGTCACGCTGACTGTCTATTTGGCTTGATTTGACCCAAAGAAACCACTTCAAACTCCACTTTCAGTTACCTTGGGTTTTCTCATTATTTATCACTTTTGTCGTGCAAAAATTCACACCACTCTTAATTGTCTTGTTCCACAGTTATGTTTCGGAAACACAAAGAAGACACGCTCTTCCATCTCAGGCACAACGGCATATATTGGCTGGTCTTGCCTCAGTTGTTGGTGGTTTAAGTGCACCATATGAGAAGGCTTCTCATGTACATGAGAGGCCTGTTGTGAATTGGCTTTGGGCTGCTGGTTGTCATCCATTTGGACCATTCTCTAATACATCTCACATCAGTCAAATGCTCCAAGATGTTGCTTTGGTGAATGCTGTCTCAATATGACAAAATGATTTTTATTTACCAAGAGGTATTGCTCAAATCAGTTTTTTGTTTGTTGACAGAGGAACTCAATATATGCCCGTGTGGATTCTGTGCTTCGTAAAATTCGTGATACGTCAGAGGTAATTCATGCTTCATTCGAGTTAATATAAATACCAGTACTTGATTTGCTGATTGTGGATACCTGTCAATTCTGTGCAGACTGTCCAAACTTTTGCAGCAGAGTATCTGAAAACTCCCCTTGGTGAACCAGTAAAGGGAAAGAAAGAAAAGTCAAACACTGAACTGTGGTTAGAAAAGTTCTACAAGAAAACCACTAATTTGCCGGAACCCTTCCCACATGAATTAGTTGATCGCTTAGAAAAATATCTGGATGTAAGCTTTTACTTGATTGAAGTTCTTGACCTGATTTTGAGGGCATTTTTAGTGTTAACAACTTAAAATGTTGCAATTTGTATACATACACCAGGGCCTTGAGGAGCTGCTTGTTGATATGTCTTCACTGTTATATGATCATCGGTTACAGGAAGCCTACTTGAACAGTTCAGATATTCTGCAGAGCACCATGTTCACCGAACAGTAAGTTACCCTGTATTTTAAAACGTCTTCATATATATATATGTCTGTGTGTGTGTGTGTTGTCAAAATGGGAAAAAGTTTACATTCTAGTAGCTATTTACAATTTTGTGCATTGCAGATATGTTGATCATGTCTTGACCAGCGAGAGGGATAATATGAGATGTTGCAAAATTGAGTACAAGTACCCCGTGCACTCCTCTCAAACTTATATATATGGGGGAATACTTATTGCTGGATTCGTTGTGTACTTTGTTGTAATTTTCTTCTCATCTCCGGTGCGTTGAATCGAGATTTTGAAGCCAACAGCCAAAAACTACCAAGCCATATCACACTAGTTAGAGCTTATCACTGCTATACCAAAATCTAATATCAAATGTATACAATTTTGAATGCATAGTTATCAATGCAGGACAAATGAAAAGATCAAAATTACTAGAGTAACATTGACTAGATTATGTATTTTGGTAGGTACTGGCAGGGGCTTCTGGTTTAATTTACTGTGACATTCCTGGAGTGGTAATAGCTGAAGAAATTTGCATGTGCATTATTTAATTCGTTGCAAAGTAACGGTAATAGCTGAAACCCCAAATTTAATGCTGAAGATACGAATGAATTTGGTAGCGAGTAAACCATCAACTTAAAACACTCAAGTATTACTGTCTCCTAAATACTAGTCTTTAATGTTAGTAAACTAATTTAGTCTCCACATTGATATATTTTACTAACATTCAGGGAATAAATTGAAGGATTTTTTAATACTTGAAAGACTATTTAGTATGATTTCTAATGCTTAAGAAATTAATTTTAGGAGAATTAATAAGATCTTTCAATACGATATAACATCACTCGGTATCCAAATGCTTGGGCATTGATAGATATTTGCTTCTACATTGTGTTCTTAATAGTTCGTTATGTAAAAAAATTTTAGTTTTTTTTTTATTGACTGCATGTAGATGTGAGGTTAATGTTACTCGTTTTTAATATAAAATTAACATTAAGATTGTAACAATGTGTAAAACAACTTATAAAATTATTAAAATCTAAACCATTGAGTTTTTATTAAAAAAACATATATAACTTGACACTTGAATTTAGAAAGTGCAACAATTTCATGGAAAGCATGGAGTGTCAAGTTATGAAAACAATTTATGAAAAGAAGTTGCTGTTGATTTGCTAATAAGCTTCATTTTTTTTAATCCCTAAAAATTAATGACAAAAAAAATTACAACAATTTAGTATTTATTCAACCAAGTAAGTTAGACTCTTTTAATTCTAATAAATACCACCTCAATGTGCCTCAGCCTCAACCACCAAGGAAGGGCTTGGATTCTCAGCAGCTAGTCTTCTTATCTATCTACCCTTTCCTTATTTTTCAATCAGCTTCATTTCTTCATTTTTTTCTCCACATTTCGTTTTTTACTTTTTTCTTTTTTTCTTCTTTGCTATACAAGAGATCTAAACAATTACAAATAGTTGGAGAAGAGAGATTTAATTGTTACCAGTTTGTTTTTAGTCCAGTGATCTCAATCATTGTATATAATCTCACAGATCCCACTCCATCTTTTACGCCATGAATCATACTCCCTCGACCAGATCATCTAAAGAAAATACTACGAAATCTTTCCGAAGTGAGAGAAGGAGCACTACCTCTAACATAACAGCCAGCTAAAAAACGCTAGCTAGCTAGGCTAGTGCGCAATGACTTTCTTTGATAGGGGCTCGCTGCTTCAAACTCCGCCAACCTATACAAGGTGCCCTTGCTGCCACAAGTGACTTATGCAATGGTCAGCATTCCTACATGCTCCTCTTTGCCCCGTACTTAAGAATCCAAAAGGTCATATAATTCTATAACTTGATTTACTTCATTCAACCAATCGATTCATTAATATTTTCTACCATTACATCTCTAACAGTCACTGTATTATTGTTGAAGTTAGTTTGACCATGAATAGTTTCCTTTGGTATTTTACGAGTATGTTTAGGCGAATCAACAGATACATTTTTAGCCAACCCATCTTAGATATAGATTTACCATATTTAATTATTTCATAAATATAATTGTCTCCCCTCAAATTTTCTCATTTTTTAATTTTCTGTTTACATATGCTTCATCTTTTCACATCAATTTTCAATATCTGTATGGAATTTAAGAACCAAATTTGGCTCCAAAACTGTTGGAAGACTCGATCATGATATAAAGATCTTTTACAAAGCTTACATTTGTATTGTGCAATTAAATTTCAAGATGAGATCTTTGTTTGCTAATTTCTTTGTCATGGTTAAGATTCCTTATCAATTCTCTTCATCGACACAACTAAGATGACTTTGTCTGACCTCTTTGGAACAATTTGTTCATCACAGTTGTTTTCAATAGGAAAAAAAAGTAAAATTTTCCCCTAAATTATCACACTTCTGTATTATGCTTATTCTTTTAATATAATTTCTTAATCACTTTTATCAGAGAATTTTGGTGTTTATAATTTTTTATCACAAGTAAAATTCCCTAAATAATAAATTTGTATGTTCTTTTATTTTTTAATGAATCACTTGCGTATTTATAATTTTCATCAAATTTTAATCAATAAAGAATATATTAAAAACAATTAAATGAGTTCAAAACTCTCAATCAAATGCATCTTTTTTTCAATAAAATAACTTACTTAAATTAAGCAAAATGCTTAAGTAACCTTATAAAACAAATATTAATGTAACCAAAAAAAACGGAACGTAAATGTCACAAACTCGTTTAACCCGGCCTCAAAACATAATAAAAACCCAAACAGATTCCATATTCATATTACCTAATGGGACTCATTCATGGCTCGAAATCAGATTTTACAACACAATAAGTTCCAAGAGAAAGAAGAAATAGTCAGACATAGCTTTCTAGGCTAGCATTGTGCTTCACTTATAGCAGTTCCTGCTCAGAGCCCAGTGCTTATTTCATCATTCAGATCTATTTCCTTTTGCCTCTTTATCCCAAATTACAATGCTACATATACTAACAGACCCCTCCCAACAGAAAAAAAAAAAAAAAGACAAACTACTAAGGTTTGGTTAGGATCCTCAGCGATTATGCTTATGGTTGTCATCAAGTTAGACAATCAGGTCTCAAAGATTTCATGCCATCATAGGATCCCACAAGTCTAAAAAGAAGAAAAAAGGAACACAGACATGATAGAAAAGTAATTACATTAAAAATCGAAAGTTTTGAATATTAGAAAATGAATAAGTTGATTTAGCAGTCTAATCATTCACTGCGCCTGGAGAAAACAAACGAAAGCGAAGTGACTCAACATTCCTGCGAAAAATCTATGCCTCTTTTTATCATTGATTTGGAGATAACCCATGATACATGGTCTGTGAATCAAAGGCATCTCAAGAGGCAAATGAACATGAAATAAAGAAAATTGAAAAAACTAAAGCTCCGCCGTTAGTAGAACGGATGAAACTTAAAGACAATAGGGTTTTCCGTAATCCTTAGTGCGAAGGAGAGCCTCTGAGTTATATAGTGGTCGTATTTGAATTAGGGTTTTTACACCATTATTCTTTTAATTACGACTTTGACCCTTTGTTCTTTTGTTTTCTCCCTCTTGGGTCGAAAAGCGCTTTCGTCCAATGAAGTTTGAGATGAACTTTCAACTAGTCGGCCCATTGGATTGTAGTCCATAACTTTTCATGTTTGATTTGTGGGGGAGAGTTGATTCAAAATTTAGAATTGGTTTTAGATATAATTTCACATGTTTTATTTTATTTTAGAAAATAATTCATAATTGATTATATATTGAAGTAATTTTAAGTAATTTTTACATTTGATTCAATTTTTTGTAATAAAATATCTAATCATAAATCACATAATTTTAAAATTAATTTTAACCAAAATCAATTTTATAAAATTAGTTTCATACAAAATTAATTTTAATTTTATCAATGTCCATCCAAACACACATTTAATTGGCCCATTAAATTTATATATATTTATTTTGATACTTAAAACTCAATCAAATTATTTTAAACCCTTTTAAAAAAATAAATAAATCAATCAAAGTTTGCCCGGCCCATTGATTTTTTTCAAGTAAGTTAATAATTTATTTTTTAGTCCATTAAATAACTGAGATTTTAGTTAATAAATTACTGGTAATATTTTAAAATGACATTACAAATAAAAATTGAATATTAGAAAGTGATATGATATCAAGCTTTCAAACAATCCAAAAAGTTGGCGCAGTTCTCGCTAACAATCATATCTCATATATTATAGACTAAATTATTTTCTAATTAATGAATTGAGTCACACTAATAATTTTTTGTTAAAAAAATATATCAAGATTTCAAATAAAATTACCTTTAAAAGATAACATTTATGAGAAGCCAATTATTATTTAAACATCTTAAATCATAAGAAATAATATAAAAACATCTGTAAAGTTACTTAGCTAAAAATCTAATTTTTATGACCTATCAATATTTATAAGACACTATAGGTGTAATAATAAATATTTTTTAATATAATTATTAGAAAAATTAATAAATTTATTATATATAACAATTTATGATTAAATGACAATAGAATATAATAACTATCCATAATTACCGGCGGACCCAGGTTGGACTGAAAGTGGGCAAATGCAGTCCTTCATTTTAATAAAATTACTAATATTTGTCCAAAAATATTATATTTTGCACTCCTAATTTTATATTTTGCATCCCGTAATTTTATGTATTTGAACTTTTTTATCAGTCACATGTGAGAGTAAGGAAATATATCCTCTTATTTTAAATGCACATATTTATCTTAAAATTTTATATTTTGTACCTTTTATATTCGTGTTTGAACCCAACTATCTTATATGATATGATAATTATCAAGTTTTTATTTTTTTAAATAACTTACCACTGATTCAAGGTCCTAGATCCGCCATGTCCATAATGCTAAATATATTATTAATTATTTAGTATTTAAATTTATCTCAATTTTTTAGTATTCAAATTATAAAACTGATAAAACACAATTAAAAAGAACCGACCTAAAAGAGAAAATTACAAAGCAAGCACAAAGGACAGAACAACGCCGCGTTCCCAATTCCACAAATGAAGTCGACGCACAAAATCACTCAAAATTCATAAGTCGTGCGGTTTCGAAAATTAACGGTCTCCCACAATATTATTATAATAGGGTTTGGTTGAGTAAATTTTTATAGAAGTATTTATAAAAGAAGAAAATAAAAAATGAGATGAATTTTTTATAAATAAAAATAAATTTTTTATTAATTAATTTTAGAAGTTTATTAATATAATTTTTTAAAAGATAAGATGACATCTATAAATTAATTAATAAAAAAATCATTTTACGTGAGAAGAAATTCATTTTATTTTTTCTTACCTTACACTAAAAAAACTCATAATTATAACATGGAATTGGATATTTAAATATCAATTATTATTACTGTAATTAGAGAGGTGAGAGGAGACTTAACATAAGAATATTTAAGTATAAAAGTGTAACTTATCATACTTTTTAGGTTTAGTACAAATTATCTAGTAATGTCATATTTGGGTTAAATTATTTACTATATGAGTTAATGATTCTTAGGTTGGACAATTCAATAAGAAATGAAGGATACATAATCTCTCAACTTTAAATACATAAAGCACGAAGAATTCCAAAATAATAAAAAGGTCAATATTTGATTACAAAGATACTTGGTCTTTCAACCTCAAAAAAAAAAAAAAAAAAATTAAAATAATAAAATTGTTCGGTCAAATTTGACCAAAAAGATATAAAAATGATTTTTCACACGTTTCATTTTTCTAGAATCAAATGTAACAACAATTTAATAGCAGATATATGGTTTTAAAAAAATTTAGAGACACTAGAAATAGATTTTACCTCCATTAAAAAAGAAAAAAAAAAGGATCTTACCCTTTATTTTCATCACGGCATATTGGTGAAAAAACAAAGTGTGCATATCATGAATGAATGATCATTGTCTAGAATGAGATTCGAAAAGGAAAGAAAACAAAAAGGGCAATGATGTCATCGCATACGTAACGAATATCAAGGCCTTGCTGCCCAAGCCTGGTGACCAAACCCCCGAATATCGTGGGGCCCAACCCAAACTCTCAGAGTCTCCTCTATTTAACACACGCATCTCTTTACCTCTCAACACCCACACACATCGCAAACACGCTCGAATAGAATCATCAAAATGTACCCTTCCACTCGCACCCTCAGCCCTCACGCCCCTTCCGCCTCCGATTTCCGACCCGCATTCGACCTCCTCGACGCCGACCGTGACGGCAAAATCAGCCACGACGACCTCCGCGCCTTCTACGCCGAAGTCGGCGGAGAAGGAGACGACGTGATCGGGGCAATGATGACGGTGGCCGACACCAACAAGGACGGATTCGTGGAGTACGAGGAGTTCGAGCGCGTGGTCGCGGCGGAGAGAAAACCCGTCGGGTGTGGGGCCATGGAGGACGTGTTCAGGGTCATGGATAAGGACGGCGACGGCAAGCTCAGCCACCGCGACCTGAAGACTTTCATGGCCTGGGCTGGCTTTTCGGCCACCGACGACGACATTAACGCCATGATCCGGTTCGGCGGCGGCGACCAAAACGGCGGCGTTACCTTCGATGGTTTGCTTCATATATTGGCGCTTGATTGTCCCGCCGCTAATTAAATTAATTAAACTCCCCTCTTATATTGGCGCCGTTTCGTTTCATTAATTAAACGAGTGTTGGGTTTTGTAATTTGTCCAAGTCATTAATTGAATCCAAAACAAATCGTTGTAATCAAATGAGTTCATATATTCATACATTTATACTCTCTTCCATTTCACTTTTACTCTATTTTTTTATATCATTATTTATTACATATATACTAGTATTATTTTCTATTTTTTATTTTTTTATTGTATCTCTCCTCTTTTCAAATATACATTAAAAAATGGCGTTGTATGGTAGTGAGCCATGCAAAAACTGTCGTTCATATTCCAAGGTTTATTTGTTCAAATATGGAGTAAGGGATTATTTATTTTTGTGTGTCTTGACTCGTGAGGTTTATTTGTAAATTAGTAGAAGTATTTTTTGGTAAATTATCAAATATTAATTAATATATTAATTTTCCACAAAGAAAAGATAGTCAAGTCAAATAAGCTCATTTAATTTTTATATTTCTAAATTAAAACACTTAATTTAGAATTCAAAATTTATCATAGTTCTTTATTATGGTTGTTTGTTAGTATTATGAGTGGTACGATATATAACGTTCTAAAATTTGCTCATCGCCACCATTGATTTTGTGAATATGAATTGTTGTACAATTCCATGTAATACAAAAAGTCATTGTTGGCATTGACAATAATCGTCATTTTCTATTGACTCTAAATATAAGTGGCTTCAAATGGATGATATCAATTCAAATTGCATATCTATAGTGCGGTAGATTCATATTAATCAATATTCGATTGATTGGTATGAAGTTATCAATAGAAAAGACTTGTCTAAGTCAATTTGTTTCTTTTTGTCCAAGTTACTTTTTTTTTGCCCAAATTTCTTCTCTTTTTGTCTAACTCAGTTCCTTCTTTTTTCTTTGTGAGTTTTGGGGGTATCCGCATTCATAGTCAACGGTAATTTAACCTAACTAATAATAGGAATGTTGAAGAAATAACAAATATTCAAAGCATTGAAAGGATATTTTTAAAAACAGATAAAAATATATGTGAAAAAAACTAAATTAAGCAAAAGGGGTGCACAAAACATATTTGTTCTGTATCATATCTATTACAAGATCAATTTGACCCTGATTAGTTTAGAAAATATGGTATATTTGAGGAATTATATATGGAATTATTAGACATAAATTGATATCGACTCTTCAGAATTTGGTGACTTCAACTCCATTAACAAAATCTTTTTTTGGATTACAAACGGCTAGTATCATGCTAGTTTTTGGATATGAGAAATGGACGCATTTTGTCCAAGAAACCACTGCAGTGGCGGCTTTGTACAACCGTGTCATTTTTTGCCACAACACTTCTGTGTCGTATAGTTTACTTTAGTAACCTTTAATCTGAGGCTGGCAGTGGCATTAAGGAAACCTAGTGGATAGTGTGTGAGTGACCCAACCATGGGTTTTATGAATGTGAATAATTGACTTTAAGGTCTTCTGTTTCCTTCAAATCTCATCAGTACATTGCAATAAATTATTGTTTATAGCCTGTGGGAAAAGTATCCACCAATAAGAAGGTTAGTAACCATTCTCTGTCAGCTTGCAGCACATATGGAAATGAAAAATTATCTAACCTCTGTAAATTTTTAACATGAGTTGTGGGACTAAATTGTTCTGAGTGGTTTTGTTTGAGGTTCAACTTTCTCTTAATTTACATGCCATTGACCGCATTATTTAATTTGACTTTTAAGCTTTGAAGATGGACTCAAGTTGGTCAAACTGAGGGGTGAGGTCATGCAGGTAAACAATATCTTCATTTAATAACTATGGTTATACCTTTTCAATATTGACAGTGAATGCTCCTTGTGGTTGACACTAGACAGGATCCTACTTTCACCTGTGAATAGGAATTCTGGAAAAAAGGTTCCAAAATTGCCCCTCATTCGTTACAATCGTACTTCACCTGATACAATTGGGGTAAACCAGAGCGTCTGGTTACTACTCTCCCTATTCGGATCATTGTATTCAAGTGCATTTGCCTGCTCCAAAGAAGTCAATTTTATGTTTTTAACCCAATGGAAACAAAAATAAAGAGGAGAATGGAGTAGCACACCAGTTTTGTTTTTATGCTTTTGGTAATGTCTTCCATTACTTCTAAGATATACTGAAGCGCATCAGCCAGCCAAATGGGAATGTGGGGATGATCATAGATAAATTGTTTGTAATCTAACCCCAACCTGTACTTGCTAGCTGCATTAAAAGATACAATGACTAATCTGATTCAAAAAAGACAGTGCTCATTGCCACTAGTACAAAATGTGAACATTTACTTGAAACCATCTCATTTATCCGCCGCACATTCCTTGCCCCATTGTCATTTTTTGGATTAACATATTTGAGTAAGAAGTTCTTGAATATCTTGGCTATGAAGCGGCGCACTTCATCTCTTGTAACCCACTCTAAAAGTGTTCCTTGAACGTGATACAAAACATGCTGATCTTCATCATCAAATACATCATTATCAGAAGGAGGAGGACCCTACATTCGGGGTACCCATGTTAATTGTGAAATAAACCAATCATGAAACAGCTAGAAGATTTGAAAGAGAAAAATAAAAAAAGAGCGAATTCAAATTAGATAAGTACATCATCTTCATCATTCTCAATTTCATTAGTCAGGGGAACATCATCCTTGTGCCCTTGTTGTGACCTTCCCGATGAAGTTTGCATCCCATCGAGATCATCATCACTTGGTACAGGACCCCGAGCCCTTTCAAAATGCCTGTGACTGTCATCATCTATATCTGCAATAGAAACTTCAGTACTTCACTAATCAACACCATATCACCATATGTTTTCCACTGAAAACGTCAATAACAATAATTTTTAAGCAAACTTAGTCCCTCAATTTTTTAAAGTTTGTGCAGTAGACCAATAATAAGTAGAAATTCATTCGCATCATCTATTTATTTGTCATGCAACAATTCCTGATCAAGACTGATATTCCAACTCCTGCTCATACAAACAAATATTTCTATCACAAGCAATATAATCAAGTTCATCACGAGCGTCCAGTTCAGTGTCTGTAGCCCTTTGATCCTCCATGATCTAATCAAAATCCATGTCATCCTCCAGACCAAATGATTCGAACTGGTGAGCGTCCTCCATCCCCTTATAATCACCGTCCATTCATCCAAGTAACAAAAAGTTGAAAGTACGAAAGGAATAGGGTATTCTAAGAAATAAATCAATAAGAAAAAACAGAAGAATGATTCCATAAAATCGTCGTTCTAAAGATCTTCTCCATATTCTTGGTCGCCAGGTTGTTCTTCTTGATCATTGTGTATGATATCGTGATCGGCGGAAGTCTCGTCGTCTTGGGAGGCATGGTTGGTCTGGGTGTGAGGAAGCTGGTCCGTGTTGAAACCAGCCAAAATAGGTTGGGGATTCAGGATTGGGCTTTGAAGAATGCTCTAACTCTACTCTGGCTCTGCGTTTCTCACTCTCACTCTCACTTTACCGTTGCTTCTCTTTCCAAATATCCATTGCTTCCGCTTGGCGTGAAAAGTTTGGCGCCAAAATGTTAATTGTTTTTAAAATATCAGTTAGATAACATTTGATTTTATATTATATTATCTTTCCTTTAGGATAATTCAATTTCTAAAAATTGTGTTATTATTACACTAGGAACTAGATGCACTAGATGTTGTTTATTTATATTTATATACTAAATTTAAACCTATTTTATAAAGAAATAATTTACTTTTAATTTTATTTTAAAAATAACGTTTTTATTTCTTGATTTTAACATTTAATCTTTTATTTAAAATCACTTATACATATTTTGTTTATAAAATTTAATTTTAAAACTTTTGCATTTATATTTATATACTTTGTTTAAATTTAAAATTTATTTCAGAACGAAGGATATTCTTGCTAAAATGTTATGAGATTTTCTCGTGGCCTTTATCATGATGATTGGTGTGAGAGTAAAATAATATATCTGGACGATATTTGATTTCTGATTTGAAATTATTTGATGGTTTTAAAAAAAAGTATTGGAGTGTTTCTAGAGCTGAATTTTTATGTTATATATATTATTAATGGAAATTTTACACTATTAATTAATTACAAATAATAAGTAAATTAAATTAATATTCCTGTGAGTGTCGTATCAACAAAAATATGACTTCAATCTTTTAACTTATCGTGAGCTTCCCCTAATAATATTTTCTTATAATTGATTTTAACATTTTAAAAGACAATAAAATTCTAAATAACTATATCATCAACCCATATTTTATCTTCTAAACACACAATAAATAAAAATATTATTCATGTCTACAATCACAAAAAAAAAGTTCGTTTACATAAATTCACCTATTAAAAAGTGTATATTTTAATATTAAAAAGAATTAGAATACTTCGAACATGTCTCAAAAAAATATTCTCCGGAAAATTAACTTTCGACAAAATTGACAAATAATTGGTACTAATAACATTCAAATTGCATATTTATTGTGAAGTCAAGGCCGTATCGGCAGTAATACGTAACCTAACTAATAAGTTGAAGAAAAATTCAAAGCATTGAAGGAATACATTTTTTTTGTTATCGAAGGAATACTTTTTTAAATACAGATAAAATATATGTAATAAAACTCAAAGGAGATACTACATTTAGCAACAAAGTAACTGCTGGAGTCGATGGTCAAAACCTTAAGTGCAAACATTCAACCTAAAACTAGACGGATGATAAAAACCCAGATACAGTCTACTTTCATCTGGTAAGGTTATGTCTGATCACTCTCCGTTCTTCATCCAATACAAAATTGGCCCTTGAAAAGTGGCTGCTATTGAAGAATGGTTTCAGATCATAAATATCATGCTCTTGAGCCTGCAGAATATCAAACAAACTCAAGAATCAAGTAATTTATTAATTATTATCTTGGTTGGAAAAAAAAAAACACGAAAAATGTTATTACCTTGTCGTAGAGATCATCTAGTTTGACATCTATGTGAGTTAAACCAGAAGCAGATCCGGTGACAATTTCTTCAAAATGCAAAGCATTCTTTACAAGCTCGCGAAGAATATAAAGGAGCAGTTCATTGTAGTCCTTCTTGAAAGTCATATACTTTCTAAAGCTCTGCAACAGCAAACACAGTTTAGGGTAAGGATGTCAAGGGCATATTTTTCCAGTACCAATTCCACTAATTTTAAAGGGAATCACAATTGCAAAATGGTAGTATGTATATAAAAAACATGCCAAAATAAAAATAATTTGTAACAAAATATGATGCCATGGAATATCAGCATTTAACAGAATTACGTGGCAAATTCAGAATATTTTTATATACCTTTTGAAGAGCCTTCTGCACCCCAAATTTTTGAGTTGAAATGAATGATTCAAGTAGAACACGAATTGCCATGTCTACATCCTCTTGTGTAACATGTTGCCTGAGATGCATTCTTGCATGAGCTTCAGACATCCTTATCATTGATTCAATGTGCCTTACAGCAATAGGGACTCCTTGTCCGTGCTATACAAGGAAATTAGAGCAGCTTGTTAGTGAATCCAATACAAACAATAACTACAATCTAGTTTGGTAAAAAAGGTTATGACAGGGTATTACTGAAGATTCCCTCCGCAGTTCGGCATAGACATGTGACAGTTTATCCATATCAGCATCTTGTAACCTTGGAAAAATATTTAACTTGGCATATGTAATGTACTTCTTCAGTAGCTGTTGAGGAAGAATCTGCAAAAAAGCCAAAAAACTCCAAGGGTTAAGACACAGAAGACAACCTAAGTTTCCGTAAAGGTCACTAATAGCAGGATCTTAGCAAGGACCTCTGGATCAGCTGGCATGGCAGATGCATGGACATCTTGGGACTCACTAAAGGACTTATCATCTTGAATAGCACCCTTGGGTTGTGACTTGAAGTGACTGTCAACGACAAATGTTGCAAGCATTTCATCAGTGACTGGATCAACAACATCCTGTAAAATAAAGAACTCCCTCAATAAATATATTCAAATGAAGAGGTAAACAAAGAAGCAATGAATTTAAATATAACCTTCACAACACAGAGGATGTCAAAACGAGAAATAATTGGATCTGTCAATTCAACATTTTGAGAGAATGTTTTTGAGGAATCATATCTGCAAGTCCAAGAAAAAGTTAAATTTAAGAGTAAAGCTTAGATGCTAGAAAAATGGATCAAAACCATAAATCAATACTCGTAGTACATCCGATATCTTTCAATGTGTATGACAGTTGAAATCTTAGCTGGGGACACTGATAAACAGTGCCAACTTGCAGCCAGATACATGCAACCTTACATATTTGCTTACCTTCCACCAACAGGATTTGCGGCAGCAATAACAGAACAGCGTGCCTGAAGAGATGTAACAATTCCAGCTTTTGATATGCTTATACTCTGCTGCTCCATGGCTTCATGGATGCTCACCCTGGTAACAAAAATATAAATATAAATTAATGATCAAGGATAACGATGTAATTAAGAAAACTCAAGGATTTACAATGTCAATTTTCTTACCTATCCTGATCATTCATCTTGTCAAACTCATCAATAAGACAAATTCCTTTGTCAGCTAGCACAAGCGCTCCCCCTTCAAGAGTCCACTCCCTTGTGACTGGATCCTTATGAACCGCAGCTGTAAGACCCACGGCAGAAGCCCCTTTACCAGTAGTGTATACAGCTCTTTGTCCAGTTTTTTCAACATACCTTGCAGCAGAATTTGAAATACTTTGTTAATTTATTAATCACTAGTATAAAGATATCTACAAAATAAAATCGAGAAAAATATACTTGAGAAACTGAGACTTCGCTGTCCCTGGATCACCGAGAAGAAGAACATTTATGTCTCCCCTCAGGCGATGCTTTCCTTCCACATTTTTTTCTTGACCTCCAAACATAGCTAAAGCTATTGCAGTTTTTATGTTATCGTGACCGTAGATTGATGGAGCAATAGACTTAACAATCTGAAATTCAATCCATAGCACATTACATTACAGAACAATAATCAAATAGAAAGAATTAAAATTCTAAGGAACACACCCTTTCTCCAATTCGAGGGTCTTTAGCCAAATTTTCAATCTCTTCCATGTCTTCCTGTGTAAGTTTGTAGGCAGAAAAAAGGTCCTGCTTTTTCGTAACATAATTTGCCTCAACAACAGTGGCAAACACTGGAAACCCATTTTTTGTGTTTAGGGATAAGTCAAAATTATTGGTATAAACACCTGTGACCTCCTGAAATAAGGAAATGATTAAGAAAATCATTCTATAACACCTATGAGCAAAAAATTAATGAGTCAAAGCAAAAGATGATACAATTTCTTCTCCAGGACGAGCACAATCAATCATATCATTCAATAGTATCACTTCCTTGTATCTCGGAAGTCGACCTGCAGGAACTATTCCTGGACTCTCTTGGAGGGTAAGCTTCTGAAAATTCCTATATATTGTCTACAACAAGCATAGAAAAAAAACAATGAGTTTATTTACCTTTTCGTCTTTTAAAATAATGATAATAAACTTATTTTGCAACATCTCAATGCAAATGTCTTTCGTAATCATTTGACCAAGTAGAAATGAAGATCAATACTCAGCCGGATATGTGCATCCAAAAGGGTTTGTAAACGTTGTACCTGTTCAATATTGACAGTGAATGGTCCTTTTGATTGACACTCAGGACAGGATCCCACTTTCACCTCTGAATAGGAATTCTGAAAAAAAGGCCCCAAAATTGCTCCGCATTTGTTACAATCATACTTCACCTGCTGCAACTGGGGGAAAACTCCAGAACGTCGGGTTACTACTCCCCCAATTCGGATCATTGTATTCAAGTGGATCTGCCTGCTCCAAAGAAACCAATTTTAAGTTTTTTCATCCATTGGAAAGGGAAGGAGAATGGAGTAACACATCAAAATTTTTTTTTTTATCTACCTTATATTTCGAATCTGATCATAAACTGGCAAGTTGGTTATGCGAACATAAATCTTTTGGTGTATATTCCTGTAATTTGGATGTAATTCAAAGACAACACTTTTGGTAACATCTTCCATTACTTCTAAGACAGACTGAGGGGCATCAGCTAGCCAAATGGCAATGTTGGGATGAACATAGATAAATTGTTTATAATCTATCTCCAAACTGCACCTACTAGCTGCATTAAAAAACACAATGAGTAAGTTGATATCACTCACTGTCACAAGTACAAGACATGAACACAGTAGATAATATATTATATTACCTGACACCATCTCATTTATCAGCCACATGTATTCCTTGTCCCGATGTTCATTTTTTGGATTAACGTATGTGAATAAAAAGTCCTTGAATTTCCTGGCTATGAAGCGGCGCACTTCATCTCTTGTAACCCACTCTCTAAGTGTTCCTTGAACATGATACATCTCATATCCATCATCAAAATCATCCTACATTTTATGTAATAAAATCAATGGTGAAACTTTAAAATATTTAAAAAAGAAAAGGAAAAAAAAATCACAAAGTAGATAGTACATCATCTCGATCATCCTCAGTTTGATCAGTCATAAGAACATCCTCTCTTGAGTGCCCTCGTTGTGACCTTCCAGGCGAACTTTGCATACCATCGAGATCATCATCACTTGCTGCAGAAGGCCTAAAATCAGCTCGAACCCTTTTAGAAGACCTGTGATTGTCATCATCTGTATCTGCAATAGAAATTTCAAAAGATCAACACCATTCGTTTTCCACACCAAAAACTTTGCTAACAATAATAATTAACAAGGCCTGTAATTACATTTCTAGCTCCTCTATTTACAGCTAATGAGTTATGCTAGTCCCCCAATAATTTTTAACCAAATTTCATCACTCAATTTTTTAAAGTTTGTGCAATAGATAAATAATTAAAAATTCAGTTGCATCATCTATGCATGCACCAATGCTTGATCAATCAAATATTTCTGCCACTGTGTCACAACTCACAAGTAATACAATAATTTTTCCTCATATCAACATCAATTAAACAGTTTGTTTCATTATACAGACTTGTTTTAGACCCATATATTATAATCTAATTTAAATTTCATCCAAACAGTCCAATTTTCACCCTTAAATTCTCTGATGTATAGCAGCCGAACAATTTTCATCCATTACAGAAAAGTTATCGAGGACCAACTTCCGTTGCCTATACTTAATTTATAGAAAAAAAAATCAGTTCAACAAATGAAAATTAAATAATCAATTTGGGGCAACCAATTCAGAGGACATGATAAAATGGAAACATTACCCTGGTCGTGGAGAAGCTGCGGAAGCTTGTTACGATTGGAAGCGCGACCATCGCGTGCCTCGAGTTCAATCTCGGCGGCCCTTCGATCCTGCATGATCTGATCAAAATCCCTGTCATCTTCCAACGAGTCGTCCAGCCCAAACGATTCGAACTGGTCAGCTTCATCCATTCTCTTGTAATCACTGAAAAGTTGTAAGTGCAAAATGAATTAGGGTTTTCCGAGAGATGAAAAAAGAGAAAGTAAAAACAGAAGACTAACTCCAAAAAGTTGTCATTGTAAAGATCCTCTCCATCTTCTTGTTCCTCGGGTTGTTCTTCGATGTCGTCTTGTACGATATCGGGATCGACGGAGGCCTCGTCGTCTTCGGAGGCACGGCTGGTGTGGGTGTGAGGAAGCTGGTCGGTGTTGAAGCCAACGGAAGGAGAGGTTGGCGATTCAGGATCAGATGCCATTTTCTTTCTCTTCTACAACTCTCTCACTCTCTCTCTTCTCTTTCCAAGTATATTTACTCTCTTGTTAGGGCAAGGGATAGCAAACCGCTCTTTTCTGGTGGCCCTCCATTTGGCGGGAAAATTTTTGGCGCCAATTCTCTCTCTTGTTGGGTTGGCACGGGCTACTGCTTGGGCTGAACTCTGCATAAAGCCCATTATTATTATGGACCGCATTTGGATTTGGACTCTACAAGTCATATTCGTACTATTTTTTAGCGGATAAAATGTAATTTGGTTAAAAATTATAATAACTCATTTTTTATTTTTATAATGATATATATAATATATAATAAAATTATTTAGTTAGAATATTAAATATTGCTTAAAAATAATCGTTATTAGTATACTACTTTATATCATTTCACTTCAGAAGAATTAAATTTCTCAATTATTATCATACTAGGAACTAGTTGCACTACATGTTGTTTATAAATTGAATTTAAATTATTTTTTTGGATAAATAACTTAATTTTAAAAATGTACATGTTTTAATTTATTGATTCCAAAATTAAATGTTTTAAAATCAATCATACCATTTGTTTATATCTTTAATTTTGTCCTAAAAAAGTTATTTTTAATTTTTTTTTCATTTATATTATATACTTTGTTTGAATTTAAATTTTATTTCAGAATGAAAGATATTCATGCTAAAAACTTGTCAGAATTTCTCCTTGCCTTTATCATGATTGGTGTGAGAGTAAAATAAGTAATTGACAAGTTTGATTTCAGATTTGATGATTAATTAAGTATTGGAGTTATTTTTGGAGAATTATGATATTTGTTTTATATCTAAAGCATATGCTAAAAATGGCGCTTGATTCGATTACTAGTATATTGGAATGCTCCGTCTCTGTATATACAAACGAATGGTTCTCTTAAGTCTTAACTTCCATTTCCGCATATTAAATTGAACTTCGCAAAATTCAATTCAACTCCCGCCAATGAAAGAATCTCAAAAGCCTAAGAAGACTCATGCTCTTGCTCGCTCATCGGAGAAGCGCAATGGCAGGTCGCTGGATTTCCCAAACTTCAATTAGGCACAAAGCAATCCGCTTTGCTTTCCACGCATTCAATTTTTGTTGAAAAATAGGGGGTAAATATAATAGGTATGAGCAATCAAATAATAAGTGATTTTTACACTAAACTTTAATCTAAAATTTTAAAACTTAGATTTAAAGATATTTTTTTTTATTTATATAGTACTTAACTTTTTTATTAATATTCGATTTGAGACTTTATCGTCATACTTAGAGTTCAAATTTTTATTTATTTTATTTAGCTCATATAGTTTTATTCGGGATAAAAATATGGGATCTATGCAAAATGCCAAAATGCATCGTGCTTTTGAGAACCACATTGATCATTTATCTAATTCAAGCTACAAGTAATTTCTAGGTGCTATTCATCATTTCTTATTTAAGAAAACTCTTAGATCGGACTAGTAGCAGAGCTTAGATGAACAATTTTATTATTTATGGTTAATATATGCCTCGTGCTATGATTCCGGTGCAAATCGCTAAGCAAGTAAGCTTTATTCATTTCAATTTAATACTGTTTGGATTCCGAGGAAATAAACTGTGGAAAGTAAAAGTGGTGTGGAAACCGTAACCGATTCAAATGGTTTTATTTATTTTTCAGATCTCGTTGGTGGAAGAAAGTTTGAAGGAAACCTTGCTTCCATCTGAAAAGATCGTTGAGGAAGTAGGAATTGGTTCCATTAAATGTTTGGATGCCTATGAATTGGACAGTTCCATGTTCAATGCAAAACCTAAGGTCTTCAACTCACAAACTGCGGCACCTCAATATAAGAAGCTTATGGATGAAATAACCAAATATGTCATAGAAGATCTTTATACGAATACTGTGCCAGAGGACTTCGATAGGTCTTATCAAGTGCAGTCTGCAAAAAACCAAATGGTGTTTCTGTGGTTCTGCATTTGGCTTATTGGAGTATTGGCTATATTTTTCTTCACTTCTTATATTCATTGCCCTTACCGTGGACCATTGCCAACTTGAACTACTAATTTCACTATGGTTGATATGCATTTAGAGTGCGGAAAAAGATGTTACATATTCATTCTGTTATGTGGCTTTTGTAAGTATATATCTCAAAACTGAAGCTCTAAGGCACTATGATGTCCTTCTTACACTTGAGTTGGGTTGAATGACCATGAACTTGTATATATGGTTTCCTCGAAGTTGATATAAATGTATAAATCTTTGAATGTTGCGCTTTATTACTGCTTTAGTGGGCGATTTATATGGATAATTTTGTGTTGTGTGGTATAACATATGTAGGGGCAGATATCTTAGAGTTAATACAAGATACATATTAACCTGACTATAAAAGCCAAAAGGGATGTGTTGAATTCTAGTCTCTAGGGCCTTATATTTTGGGATTGCTGGAGGTTTTGCTTTTGTGATTTGATTTCTAGATTTTTTTAAGTCGTTGATTCTCTGGTGGAGAGAGTTGTGCTTGTGGTCAGTGGTCTCTGGTTGATTCTAAGAAGGGTTAATTGGTTGATGATATACTGTTGTCTGCAGAAAGGTAAAGGGTATATAGGTTACTAGAGTGACTGCAACAAGCGCAAAGGATTAAAAAGAAACGGCGTTAATTCTTCTTGTTAAAAATGATAGTAAAATATGTAAAAGAAAGTTAAAAAATCATAATAAAATAAGTATCATAAATTGAGATCACATGGAAAATAAAGATTGTATTGAAGATAATCGATAGAGATAAAAAAAAATATTTTTAATTTTAACTTTTGTATTGAAATCACACAGTAACTTTATAGTAATTTAATTATATTTTAATAATGATAAGGGATAACCATAGAAACTAAATTAAAAGTCTTTTATGAGAAAAAAAATCAAATTATAAATTAGTGTTGTAGAATCTAAAATATGGTTTGACTGTTTTTTAAAGAAATTGACTTGCCATACTTCAATAGGCAGATCGGATAGGAAATAAAAGTGACAGGTGGTATGATTGGCCCAGTAAGTGCTTATACACCTTACAAAAGTGTTGTCGAAACTAAAATATAGTTTTTTCTTCGGTTTTGTGATTTCATTTTACAGTCAATTGGCCCAGTGCTTACTGCTTACACGTCTTAATTTGTTAGTTTATTGCTTATTTTTGTAGCTATGTACTAATTTTCCTTTTTCTGGTCATATGGAATGGTACATTTAAGCAAATTCTGATTCTTTCTAGGCCATATTAATGATTTCTTTCTTTCTTATGCTTATGTTGGTGAGTTTTTGTTTTGGTCTGGGACATTCCAACGAAACTGAAATCAGTCTTTTTATTCTTCTTCTTGTTATTGGTCCAAAAAACATGGTTTTTTTGTGTGTGTCAACTAATCACGTTTTCTTAATATATCATAACTCTATGTTTGGGCCCAGAAAAGTAGGTCCAATTTTGACGTATATGGACAGTCTTTTGCCCTTGGATCCTAGTGGGGGTCACTTGGAACTTGGTCGAGGCTGATTGGTAAGCATATCTACCCACTTGCTCTTTCGTTCTGTTTTGTTCTGGTCATGATTATGGATGAATTTGTTTAAATTTTTAAAAAATTATTTTTAACAAGTAAATAAGATTTTTTAGAATAAGTAAAAAATTATTATTTTTTAAATAAAAATAATTTAGACAAACACTTAAAAAAAATATTTATTTCAACAAATAAATTTAAACAAATTAGTCCTGTATATCTATATTAGTTGCTATTTTCACAATCCATGAAGAGCTCGGTGCCCCCTTAATAACAAACAAGAAACTAAAAGACGTCATATTGAAGTCAACTCTTAGGGTTAGGTGATTCTGCATTTAGTAAATGAATATGCTACACGATGAATCCACATTTACAAAGGAGACAAATAATGTTCAAAATGAACATTGCGTGAAATCTACTGATCACGGTAAAAGTTTTGAACTAAAAAAAATGTTTTAATATATATAGTTGTTCGAGTGATCATCTGAATTACTTGTCTAGATCATTACATTTTGTAAGCATGAGGATAGGAAATGATAGAGAACAACCACTACATGTTTGTCAAGAATTTTTTATGGCTGCATCTATATATTGATATAATTTACCTTACTAATCGCTATGCTGATCAATACATGTTAGATTTATGATGGCTACACAGTATAGCATAATTATTGAGACTAACCTAGTTTGTCAATAAAGTTTATGTCATTAATTTTCCATGCACTAGATGCACGCAATTTATTATAGTTAACTATCGATGATTTCATAGCAAATTTGCTGACGGTAGGGTTATCAATAACAAGACGTTTCATGTATGGCAACATTAGTAGACTCCACTCCGGATCCTTTCCACCGGATTTTTTAGCGTGTTAATGACATTCACATGTGCATTTGCCAACGGCTTGACTGTTGCAAATGACCGGCCGATATATCTTCGCCATTTCTTACTTTATATCACTCAAAAATTCTTTTAAACTCCTTAACATTTTCTATTGTCAAACTCACATATCCCTCAATTAGCTTATGAGCCTCAATTCTCAAAAACCCATACCAAAGAATTACGTGCACCCCTAAATAACAAGATAATATGGCAAGTATCATTATATACACAACTTTAATATCAGATCCATTTGATGGGATATATCCAACCATTTTTTTTTGTCGGCAAACAAAAGTTTTCATTGATAGGGTACCAGTAGTACCATAGACATTACAAAGAGAATACAGACCCAAAGTTGAGGTGCTAAGTTTCCCACATGCAACTATGAATCTGGGATACATTTAATACAAATAACCCACATCACAGCACCTAGAGCGGACCAAAAAGCAAATCAAATTCATATATTAAAAGCTGAGGTATACCCGTTCCCAGAGCAGTTATCGCAGCAGAGGAATTGCAGCCATGATGACTGGAAGCATTGTAGGCAAGACAATGGGTTATGATGCCATTCAAAGAACGAGAACCAGAAGTTTTTCACATTAGCTTCTAGCCATGCCCACGACTTGAATTTAATCGCCTACATAACCGAGTCCCTGTCAAATATATGGTTATCAAACAAAAAAATTTATACTAGTTTTCACCTGTCAAGTATATGGGATAGATCCAACCTTAATTATCTTTGATCTTATAGGCACTTATTTGATCAGTTACTGAATTTTTTTAAATCAGTTTTAAATTTCTACACAAAAATCTCAATCACTTGTTAATTTTACAGGTTGTGATACATAATTGTATTGCGTCTAGCTGTTATGATATAAGGAGACTTGGTCGGAACATTTAAGTAGGGGTAAAATGTTTAATCTCTAGGTCAAAAGTTGTTTTTTTATACTAGTTTCTAATATTAATTTTAAATATACTCAGTGTATACACCTTTAAGTGTAATCAAATGATAAGAATTAATTTTAAAAAGATTTGGAGGAGATTTTGAGAGGGATATCACGAGAGAAGAACATTTTCCTAGGAGAAGACCTAAATGGTCATGTTAGTAAAAACAGTGGAGGTTTTGATAGAATTCATAGAGGTTTTGATTATGAGATGAGAAATGAGATTAGAGAAGATATCTTTAACGTTGCACTAACCTACGATTTGATGCTAGCGAACACCCTTTTTCGGAAAAATGAGTCTCATTTATCACTTATCATAATGGTCAAAATCATAATCAAATTAATTTCTTTATAGCTATAAGAGAAAATAGAAATTCTTGTATCGACTGTAAGGTCTACCCTGGAGAATATGTTGTTATGCAACATAAGCTTGTAGTTTTGGAGGTTCGGTTCAACAAAATACTTAATGTGAGGAAGAATGTTCAAACCACAAGGATAAGATGGTGGAAGTTAAAGGAGGAAAAACAAATAGAGTCCAAGGAAAGCATGTTGTGTGAAAGACTATGGAAGTCTGTGGGAGAAGTAAATAAAATATGGAATGAGATGACTAAGTGTATCCAAAATGTGGGAAGGAAGGTGCTGGGAGAAAGCAAAGGAAACAAAATTTTTACAAAGGAAACATAATGGTGAAATGGAGAGGTGCAGGAGACAATTAAACAGAAGAAGAAATGTTTTAAATCTTTGCATAAAAGTTTCAATGATGAGAACTTGCAAAGGTTTAGATTAGCGAGAAAAAATGGAAAGAAATCAGTGCAGGAAGCTAAATGCAAGGTTTTCACCGATTTGTATAAAAATCTTGGGAGTAAGGATGGTGAAATAGGTATATACAAATAAAAAACTTTTGGTAAGAGATGAAGATGTAAATGAAAGATGGATGTACTACTTTAACAAACTTTTTAATGAGGATGACGATAAAAGTAAAGTGAACTTGGAGGACACTTATGATGATCTGAGTAGAAGATTTGTGCGCAAAATTAATACACATGAAGTTAAGGAGACTTTAAAGAGAATGAAGAATAATAAAGCTTTGGGACCTGATGACGTCCCTATTGAAGTGTGGAAAGGCCTAGGGGATGTGACAATAAAATGGCTAACCAATCATTTCAACAAGATTTTTCAAACAAATAAGATGTCTGATGCTTGGAGGAAAAATGTTTGTGCCTATTTACAGAAAGGAGATATCCAGAATTGTTCTAACTATAGAAACATTAAGCTTATGAGTTATACTATGAAGTCGTGAGAGAAAGTTATTGAACATTGTTTTATAAGAGAGACCAAGGTTTTTGTAAATCAATATGAATTTATGCCAAGAAGATGTACCATGTGAACCATTTTCTTGATGCGACAATTAATAGAAAGGTATCGAAAAAAGAAGAAAGATTTACATATGGTGTTCATAGATTTTGAAAAAACATACGAAAAGATCCTAAAAAAAGTTTTATGGTTGACTCTTGAGAAGAAAAAAGTTCCATTAGAGAATGTAAATGCAATCCAGAATATGTATAATGAGACTATAACATGTGTGAAAGCTTGTAATGAAACATCAAGTGATTTTCCTATCACGATAGGTGTACACCAAAGTTCGGCTCTTAGTCCTTATCTCTTTGTTTTAGTGATGGATGAATTAACAAAAGATATTCAAGAGGAAGTGTCGTAGTGTATGTTTTTTGCAGATGATATTGTGCTTACTGATGAGACAAAGGACGGTGTTAATAGGAAACTTGAATTGTGGAAAAACACTTTGGATTCTAAGAGACTCACATTAAGGCAGAGCAAGACTGGGTACATGAAATGTGAGTTTTCACTGGTAAGAAATGGTAATCAAGACCTTGTGCATCTACTTAGTCAAAATGTATCCAAGAAAGATATTTTTAGATACATGGGATCAATTTTGCAAAGAGATGGAAAGATTAATGATGATGTAAATAATAGAATTAGAACATGATGAATGAAATGATAGAGTACATCTGGATTGTTGTGTGACCGCAAAATTCCCTTTAAGCTAAAAGAAAAATTCTATAGAATAATTGTAAGACCGACAATGTTATATGGAGCTGAATGTTGGTCAACACATAAACAACATGAGCATAAAATAAGAGTAGCATAAATGACATGTTAAGGTGGATGTGTGGTTATACAAAGATGATAAGATAAAAAATGAAGATATTCAACGAAATGTAGCAGTAGTACATGTAAGTGAAAAGATGAGGGAAAGTAAATTGAGGTGATTTGGACACGTAATGAGATGACCATTGGATGTTCCCGTAAGAACAAAAGTTTGTTACCAAGAACTTAACACAAAGAGAGGTAGAGATAGATCGAAACTTATCTAAGAAAAGTTAGTTAAACAAGACTTAATGGAGTGAGATATAGATTGACGAACGATGTGTCTTAGGACAAAATGGAGAAAAATTTTAACATTGATAGAAGGTTGGACACATTGTTATCTCTATATTCCAAATGGTTCTTTTTTAATCATTTTTTTATTCATTTCCCTCCTCCTTCTTTCCATCTTTTTTGCTTTTATCGTTTTTTTCAATTTTCATGTATTTATTATTGTGTTCATCTACCACCAATCCAAATTAACTTGAATTTAAAATGATGTTGATAATGATGTTGATTGTTGAAGATAAAATATGAATATGATTTTGATCATATTTGGTAATCTCAAAAAATAACATATATGATAGTTATTATACTTAAAATATATTATTCTTATCAATGATTGGTAGGATGGGTCATGGTAGGTGCTCGGTCCAAAGACGGCCTGAGATACACAATCTCCTATGACACAAAGAAACTAAATATATGCGGATCTCGACTTATAGACCACTGGAGGGTACAGTAGCCATGAATAATTTCTAGTTAATCTTGGATTTACCCTACACCGCTGATGTGCACTAATTACCCTGTTTTGTTCTTTTTGTTATCCCTTCTCTTTGGTGGTGGCTGTTTTATTGTGTCTCACACAAGGGAGGCAACCTCGCTGGCACGTCATAATGCCTTGTAGTGATTTAGCTTTTCAAAATATATTTACTCAACATTATCCCCTGTTGGCTGTTGTCACACATATGCTATCATGATTTTAACGACAATGAGGAGTATGCTTATGATTGCCATTACTATAAACATAAACTAAATCATCCATGATCATATTGGCATTTGGATCTTGTTTTTATCTTCTTCATCGGCTTTTACTTTTCAATCCTCACTATTACATTGTGTAGCTTTATGTTTTGGTATCTCTCGAGTCCCGAGCTCTCGTCCAATGAAGTAGGGACAAAGCACTGGACCCCTTAATTTGCACAAGTATTATGACACCACAGAAGACGAATAGGAGAATTTAATTACAAAAAAAGAAGGAAAATAGAGAGAGAGAGAGAGAGAGAGAGAGAGAGAGAGAATAGGAACATGTTGGGAAGCCTGCTCTGAAATAAAAAATTTAAAGTGGCAAACATCATGTTGGTTATCATAAGCTAAATATGAAATGATTGAGAATTAAATTATAAAATATCTATTGTACGTGAGAGTAGGGACCCATTTCAGAAAATGTGGAGCATGACTGTCCACAAGCTCAGAAAATAATAAAAATCCAAAACCGCAACAAAAAACCAAAACAATTCGGGGATGGGAATTAAACTGCCAGAAAAACACTCCACACACAGCACATGCACCCCCCTCTTTTGTTTATTGTTAATGTTAATGGATGATGACGCCCAACAATCATTGCACGGAATGAAAAGAAATGAATTGTGGGGCCTTATTCCTCAGTCAATAAACATCATGCACCCATCCAATGCGGATCCAGTTGCTCAATGCTTACCTATCATGAAACCGATGCACTCGAAAACTCTTCCAATATCAGAATATGTCAAACAATATAGTTCTGGTCCTTTTGGTTTTGGATAGCAATCGGGTTGATTGACATTGTGTACTTGCAACGGCAAAGTTAGATGGGATATACAAACGCTTGGTATTAACTTAAATAACGTATCGGTATTACGTATGTTAAAGGACACGGCTTTGTCTGCACAAAGCACATATTTTGTTTCATCAGTTATATACTTAATAGGGATGAAGTTCGGGTAGTTTTTATCATGTTTTGCAATGGATTTAGTTACTACAAATTCACTCGATCGTACGGATAAACTAAAATTATCAACCCATGTTTGGAATTTGAGTGATTGGAATTCTTATCCATGTCCAAAAGATTTTCTAATTCTTCCAAACCCCTTTGATACAATCCCTTTGCCCTCTTTTATATGTATCTCTCACAAATGTACAGAAAATGTCTCAACGGACCACCTTTGCTATCTTCAAGTTTCCTTTCGCTCTCAATCTCGCTGGATTTTTTATGCTATTATCTTCAACAATGAGTTAGAAATGCTAGAGATTAGATGACATGAACTTTTGTCCCTATATCTAAAAATTGTGAAGCATTCCAAACATGTAGTTAGTAAGAATGTAAGAGGTGAGAAAAATTAATCTTAATCATATAAATATATATAAATTAATTAACTTTAATTTTAAAATCGTCTATTTGTATTATTTGATTAAAATTTACTCCTCTTATATAGATACTCTAGTATATATTGTGCATTGCAATGCGAACAATTAAAGTAGAACCAATTAGTTTACTCAACAGAGCAAATTAAATTAGGAGACATTCTCTTCTACATAAAATGTCCTCAAACTTACTTAATTAAGAAGAAAATCTTGGCACATTTACCTCGGTGAAAGATAGCAAAGCTTTCTCGCCATTTGATTTCATCGACAGACAGCTTGCTTCTTTATGTTCCTGGGCGAAATTAAATAAGTAAGAGATGAGAAAAAACCATTAAAAAAGGGGAAAAAAAAAAAAGATGAGAAAGAAAAGGCTAATAATTTGTAAAGAGAGAAAACGTCACCCGTAGCAGAAGATGCATTTTAGTGTATATATATTTTTACAGTGAAAATAGGCTTTACAGCCTGGCTGGGCTCTAATTGAGACAAGTGCCGAAAGTCGAACCCAGTCCAGGAGGGACCTCAACAACTGTCTCAAGTAACGGCCCAACAACGTAAATAAAATATATTTTGATTCTGTTTTTTCTTTTCCTCTTAATAAATAAAATGAAAAGAAAAGAAAAGAAAAGGATGCGTGCTTTGGCAATCTCTCTCCATCGCGATTGTGATCCCTTTATATGTCTCGTCCACCGTTTTTTTCTCCCTTGAGTTCAATTCAAGTGCAGTGCAGGGACACCCTCACCCACCCCTCCTTCCGTTCCGTTCACCACCACCTTTCTCTCCTTTTTCCCGTTCCATTACCTCTCAAACCTTTCTCCTCCACTCAACTACACATCACTCTGAAAGCTTTATTGCTTTTCTCTCACTTAATCAACCTCTTTCTTTCTCTCTCTCAGGGGTATCTGCAATTCTTAATCCTATCCACTTGTTGAATCTGAATATTTCCATTTCAACATTTTTCAAATGGCATCATCGTCGTCTGTGATCTCAAACCCGCTTCCGAACACGGACCGGTCACGTGACGCGAAACGGAGGAAGAAGAAAGCGCAGCTGAGGCAGCAACAACAACGGCAAGAGGATCAGAGCAATCCGAAGTGGAAATCCCAAGCGCAGCAACAAATCTACTCCTCCAAGCTGCGCCAAGCCTTAGCCAGAGAGAACCTCGGGTCGGCGCCGCCGCCTAGCCGAGGTAAAGCCGTGCGCGACGCCGCCGACAGAGTCCTAGCCATGACGGCCAAGGGGAGGACGCGCTGGAGCCGAGCCATCCTCACCAACCGGCTCAAGCTCAGGTTCACCAAACACAAGCGGCAGAGAGTTACAACGCCCCCAACCCGGTCAAAGAAACCCCGGGTCAGCGTTTACCGGCTGAAGGGGAAGGGTTCACCGGGCGTGCAGAGAAAAGTGAGGTTCCTCGGACGCTTGGTTCCCGGTTGCCGTAAAGAACCGTTACCGGTTATTTTGGAAGAAGCCATTGATTACATACCCGCGCTTGAGATGCAGGTTCGAGCCATGAGCGCTCTCTTTAACCTTCTCTCTGGTTCTTCTTCTTCTTCCGGCGCCGCCGCCTCCGCTTCCGCGCCACCTAGCTCGTCATAGATGACACATTTGGCTTTAGGCCTTTATGTATGTATGCCATGCCATGTCATATGTCTGTCAATTTTTTTAATTTTTATCATCACCATCATCATTATTTGCCTCGTTTTCTGTCACCCTTGCCACCAAAGAAGCTTTCTTTCTGTTTATTGTTTACTAATTGCATAGTATATATCTATTTTTCTCTTTCCAGTAACTCAATCTCCTACTTTACTTTGAATCGTTCGTGAGAATGTGAACATTGCCTTTAACTTTCACCAACGAGGTTCTTAGTGGAAAAAATCCAAGTTTAATGCTTATAATGGAGGACAATCCTCACTCCATAAGCTAATTTTTGGGATTAAGTTACACTCAAACTCACATTGTAAGAATTTGATCATCCTAATTCAAGTAGGATTATATTTAGATGAGTCAAGTAAGATTATTCCGGACAATAAAGAAAACATATTTATATTTAGAATTTGAATTTGAGACCACTGATCTCCTAACAATTTCGTACCGTTAATCCACACTTTCTTTGATAATTTGATCATGAAAAAAATACAAATATAAATAAGAAAAAAAAAGTTTGCAGTTGAGAAGGGCTAATTACAGGTCCTGACTCTCCATCAGAAAGGTAAGGAATCCTGTTCAAATACCTCTTTCTCTACCTAGCAAATTTTACTATCCTTGAAAAACAAGAAAGATATAGAATTCATTTTTTGCACAAATTGTTGATAGATTAGCCACAAAATTGATGAATAAGTAGGTGGTTTATATGTGAGAAGCTTGCAAATCAGACCACCTTTTTTCTTAGGAGATAATAATGTTGTTGAGGAAAGGAATTTATGGTGTACGATGTATGTTGGTGTCGCTTGAATTGGTAAGTAGATTAATAAAAACTGGCCAGAGTTGTAAATTTGCAAGGGTACGTGGGTAGGTTTGTAATTAATATATAACATGTGCACTTAATTAGGTTGCTTTGTTTCAATCTGAATAACATATAGTACCATGACCTGAAATAAAAATCCCATCCAGGTCATGGCCAACCTTTTCTTAAATGGTCTTTCGGGGGTTCGCTTGTGTATTTTGAAACTCCAGTTAGTAGTTGGTATTTTGGATACATTCTATACTGGGTCCTAAGGTTGATACAGGACAAACATTCATATCAGATATATTTCACATCGCACGCTTATTTATTTCCGGTTACTATTGAATGACAATGCTTGTAATGTATTTTAACTTTCTTCTACTTTTGAAGGTCTATCTGGTTGCTGATAATGTGAGAATTTGTTAGTCTTTATCTCAGCTGAGCACACTGCAATAAGGTTTTCTGATAATGTGGGGGAAATTAAAGTAAATGTGTCATGGAAATTTAATGGACTGAATGGCTAACTCCACTTCCCTAAAGTTTTCCCCAAAGCGCCAAAAACATGCTTATTGGACACAGCAGAATGGCCTAACATGCCATGTGACTTGTCGCCCAGACCTTACACGATCCCACTTACCTTTGACATCATCTACTTCTCCTCCTCTTTTTTTTTTTTTTTTTTTTTGTGTGTTTTGCTCCACAATCGCTCTAATAACGCCATGGATCCTTATTCAAAAATAAAAGCAGGTGTGAAAGGGGAAAAAATGAGAAATGAAACAGAATTTGAATCTAGGCGTGCGTATCTGAGATGCTCAGCTTAATGGGTCATATGCCCTTTTAGATGGGGCAATGGTCTCCGAAGGACTAAATAGGTCGCTTTCTTTGATCACATGCAAGAACCCCCTTCTCTTTTTGTGTGGCTGAGAAACAGTTAAGACACACGAGTGCCCCAGTTTCATCGTTTTCAGTACAAGTACTCACCACCCCACAACCCTCAATAGAATCATAAAATGGCTATGAAAGATGGGTTGGGTTAATTTACTAGAGGACCACGCAAAAAGATTGAAAAGAACTGCATGTCGCTTTTTTTTTTGGATTGGGGGGTACAGGTAGAGCATTCATTTCGAAAATTTCAAGTGATCAGACCGGAATTTAATACCTTCCCATGTGGCTATTGAATCCTGCTTTTCACATTTAATGGGTAAATTCAATTCATTATTTCTGAAAAATAGTAACACACAAAAAGGAAGAAAACCAAAAGGAAATTTTGAGAAGAAAAAAAAAACTACGAAGAAATGGAAATAGGTCTTTGTTGCATGTGTCCACATCCAGCACTAGCATAAAAGTATGATCATTTTCAAAGCAAATGGCAATGGTCACTAATCAATCTGGCGTTTTCTTAATGAAACTCGTGTCACCAACTTCCAACACAAATGTTATTATCATAGCGGAAACATATTCATGGAACGGAAGAAAAGAATGAATAACAAAGTAAAAAAATAAAATAAGAAAATATTATTCACATTGTGTTGTCCTTTCCTTATGCGCTTCTTACAATCTTACCTCTATACGTTTTCTTCCGTCGAAGATATATTCAATTAATTTACCTAATAGTGGACCAATGATTAATTCCCCCCATCCTTATCCTATGAATTCTATGGGTATTCCCTTGGAAGCTTTGATCAAGTGATGTTGTATAAGCACTAAGTAGATAAATTGACCTAGGTCTTCTAATGTTGCTCCCATGACACGAAAGAAAAATATATACAAGTAATTTTAATAGTGAATCATATGAGATATGACAGTTGACTTTGAACAAACTTTAGTTGATGTTGGTTGTAATAAGTTTTATTGTTGACTGAGTTTTGAGATCACTTGATGACAACGAATTATCTAATAAGGATTGAAATATCATATTTCGATGCTCAAGTCAATAACTATTTGACAAGAATAACAATGTATAATAAGTAAATGTTTACTTATTAATTATTACAATGACATTAATTATATTTATAGACGTTTGAGATGAATTGTATTTCTTGGCACAGGGCCAAAGGCCTATATATCAAAGTTAATATTACTCTATTATAGTGTAATGACATGATAACTTTTCCTCGACCCAAAGCATTATCCATTGTTCACAATGGTATCTTAAAGATCTCACTCTTAAGTGTTGACTTTGGTCAACATTTTCAATTACAGACTAAAACAACACTTTAGATTAAGAAAACCTATTATACGGATTAGATCTCAAGTCCATCTCAAAACAAAAAGATTCAACCAAAATTCTAGTTAGTAATGTCGGTGTGTAAGAGTAATTCATAAAATACAACTGTATCATTTTTTTTGTTCATTTATTAGTAGACATTACACACGTAGCTTCCTATTAAAATTTTAAAAAGTTTATAAGGAAACAAATATAATATTTTTATATAGCAACTTCATGTAAAAACTAACATCGAAAAATTTATTCGTAATCCTTATTAAAATTACTTTTCAGTTGTAACATATCTTTTTCGCTCATAAATATGGTTTCATTTAATTTATTTTTAATATTTTTGTTGATTTTAGTATTTTAAAATTTTAAAAAACAATCTACATTATTGGGATGTGATGTATACTTAATTATGATATACCAACAATCATTTTGAAAATATATGTAATGTGACACGATTAAACATGTCAATATATCTTTAAGTAATACTAAT
>PYAF01003410.1:1557496-1571058 GCA_007407185.1 Glycine tomentella | reverse complement strand
TTACCGGTGGAATCAAGATAAAGTTAATTATACCGTTGGTGTCTAGGAAAGTGTGTGGTTATTTAATTAGTCACCGTTGCATAGCACGGAGAGACTCCCACGATACACTTACCTGGCTAATTGTGTGATTAACAGTGTCTTGAGACTCTGGTTTGTCTCAACTCTATTTTAGTTGCAGGATACTCTGTACCCCAACACAATCCTCACTTTATGAGGTAACTTTTGAGGTTAAGTTAGGTCCAAACCCACATTCTAAGATGGTATGATAGTCTATCTTAAATTCATTAATAAACCACCCACTACTATATTATGTACATTCTAAAGAATTTAAGAATTTTTCCCTTATTTTTTTAAGGCACACGTGAAAAGAGATTGTGGAAGGAATCCATAAGTGACCTCTAATAATGGTCCCAATTATAATGAAAATGTTTATTCGTTTTGGTTTATTGGATGTCATAGCTTACTAGGCACATTATTGCCTATTAATTAAAAAAAGATTGCAGGTATCGTGGGATTATGCTTGTGGAAATATTTTTTCATTAGCATTACTACGAGAAATTTGCGAATAAGAAATTGCAACTTGACACAATTTTGAACTCAAAACAAAACAAATGTAGACAAATGGCTATGGTGAAAGTAGCTATCAAGAATGTGGACTCTACCATTGTGTTGGTTCACATATGTGCATCGCAAACCCGTCTTTCCCATCAACAAATATCTTGCATAATAGAATAGTGGGAGCACTTCTTAAGCTATTCTTATTGGCCAACAATTCAAACTTCCAAATTTGAGTTGTTGGGCAATAAGTTCCTTAACTTCTTTTCTTATATTGAAAACTGTAGAGAGGGAACTTCACAGTTATGAGAGATAGGGCTACATGGATAAATTCTCTATTCAGGGGCTGCTTGTGAAATATTCTTATACACACTCTCAAACAATGAAGACCACTTTTTCTCTAGGTCAAACCCCTTTGGGTGCTCTTAAGTTTTCTAATGCATAGGCTTTTATAACTTTCTATATAAACTTAAATTAACATTAGATATATGGCTTCCAACCTTTACTGCAAGAAAATTAACATTTTAAGACGAAACTTTTGGATGGTTTTTTTTTTCATCTGAAATGCCTCCAATTTCTTTACATGTGTACAGATATGAAATTGTTTATATGTAAAGAGAAAACTATGTCCATTATCCGTTTGTATTTTTTTTTGAAAATTTTGCACCGTCGAAGTACTAAAATATTGTGAACATATTTCGATGGAGTTCGGACAAATTAAAAGCAAAATAGATATTTTATAATTTTAAAACTTTTCATCCCAAACTTGTACAAAATTTCATATGGATTTGGGATGAATTCTGTAGTACTTAAACTTTTTTTTTTTTTTTGTGATATGGTTTAATATTTTCCAAACTTTTAACTCGAAAGTATATATATATATATATATATATATATATATATATCATGCATGTAACAATTGAATTTATCCTAGGTTCAGGGAAAAAGTTAAAGTGAATTTGAAACGCTGGTTTTCATTTATATTTGGATTAAAGGGACATAAAGGGATGAATATATAGTGAAATAAAATAAATTAAAATTTTTATTTGAATTGTTTAAAATGAAATGAAATAGGATATGATGAAATATATTACACTCTATTTTATCTAACACTCATATTTTTATTCTCCTACGAATTGAAATTGTGAGAGAGAGAAAATACTTATTTTTTATTCGCACGGATAAAAAATATTATAAATTAAAATAAAAAAACTGTTTCAATTGAAAGATACATGAAGTGTCATGTCAATGTAACTAAGAATTAAGAAAAAACTGTAATATGCTAAAATAGAAAGTGAGGTAACGTTTTTCACTTCTAATTAATGCATGCATGTCAAGTAAAAAAACAAACATGAAAGCAGTTTGGTTCTGCCCTATTATTTAACTAGATTTGCGGAATATAATGTAAGGATCAAGCTAGAACGGCGTAAAAACTAAAAAGTTGAAAGGAAAAAATGTTTCACCATCCATCCCCTAAAATTGGAATTTATTATTTTAAAAGCAAAACCAAACACCAAAAAACCGAATAAAAAAAATTAAAAACACCGGAATTCCCTGACGTCCACATACTATCTTTTGATTAAAGTTACCATCGCTTAGATATTTCACTTCTACCGTGCAGCACAGCATCACCAGAAATGGAAACTGAAAATAAGAAAGACAGAAGCATTAAAATAAATGTCATTATCTCTCACATGCTGTGCACAATATGCTTATATACTTTTTGTGATTATTAGTGGAGTCATCACCTAGATAGTGAGTCATGCATCGGTAGGAGTAGGATAGGATAAGACTAATTGTAACTTATTTAAAGATCATAATACTAGCACCATTAATGCTTTTATGCACTAATAGTAATTGTTGATTGGCCCCGTTTAACTTCTTACCATTTCTAAAATGAAGAAATTATATTCTACTCGTTGAGTTGGATTGATAGCCGCCTTAGTAAAGACCCGAGTAATTGACCTGTCTAATGCAGTGACAATTTGACAACATAAGTTCTTGGCGTGCACATGCTCATCCTATGATTCGTATCTTTCTGATTGCAGTTTTCGCAATTTTCTATGTCCACAAAATTCCCGCAATTATTTCCCAAAGATTCTCCAATGATAAGCTTCTCTTCTTATCCTACTACCCTTTTGTATTAGTACCATTATTTGCATGCTCGTTTTTCCTGGCAGTATTCGGTGGAAAACAATGGTCGTGAAATATGAAAAATCATCCCATTTTTCTTTATTCTTTTTTTTTTCTTCCATCAAGGCTCTTGACTCTCTTATATCCCATTTCAAACATTTTCCACTACAAGACTTGGGATAGTGTAATTTGTTAATGTTTGAGAAAGGAATTAATGCACCGAATATCAATTTTCAACGAATGCGTTTATACAATACAGGAAATTAGGAATTTCTCCAAATATGTTGTTTTTTAATGTACACTATATGGTCTCAAGTCTCAGCACAGCCATAAGAACATTTGTTACCTAACATGAGGTGGTGCCAGCAGCTGTCGTGCAGATGAAGCGCAAATTATTAGGCTTGGGTACTGATCACTTACCTCTAAGTTGTCTGTCACATTGCATGTGTTAGGTGTTTTAATTAAATCTTTCCTTCTGAATTTGTAAAACCACATTCATTTTAATTATTTTCAGTGTAAATTGATAATCAATAATTTTGATTAAATGACTGACTCATACAGTTTTGAGGACTAATTTGAAAATTTACTCCAATTCTAAACTTCCTGAAACTGTGTTCACAAACTAGGGGAGTACATTGAATCAAAGAGTTCTAATTAACTATCTTATCATTCTAATTAACTAACTAATATTACGCAACTGCTAACCAAATCCAAGAGTTCTGGGCTGAGGCAAGGCAGTTCCGTCATGTTAACAAAGGCATGGACATGTCAATGCTTTAATTACAAGCATTATTGATCTATCATAATTTTCAACAACATGATGAGGCCAAACAAATTGCAAATGACGAAAGAATAATAATCATGTTTTGAGTTTGTGGCTCTAGGAGAAATTCCGCATACTCTTATTATGAAGTTGAGACATATAAAAAAGACAATGAGAGTGATTTTCTGATTCCGCCTGAGACGGGAAATTAAAATTAATGTAAGACAGAGGGTATTCATTGGGCAGTTAAGGTTGTTTTGTTGACATAATGTGCAATTGGATTGAGTGACATGACCGAAACAGTTGGTTGGTATAATATTCCACTCAATCAATCTCGTGCCTCCGCGGTCGTTTTACTTCATAGCAGTATACGCCTTTGTCTGTCATCACCCACCAGCAAAGCAAATTAAATGTTTGATTTCTTAGTATTGGCTCACTCACTCAGGTTAACAATCATAAATTTACGTTGTAACAAGTTTAAGGAGCTTTTCCTTTAATCAAAATCACATTGAGCAAACTTTAGTTTAGAAGACTACCAGGGAAGGCCCATTGTGAAATCATGCATGGGCTTCCATTGAGTGGCCCAACCGAACTATTGATCCAGTTCCAATTTCCTAGGCCTATTAAGAATACGGGCCATTATAAGTAATGGGCCCAAAGCAAACAACAACCAGCGTGTACATCACATTTTCATTTTTTGTTGAGTTGAGGAAACAGCTCAACAACAATGGCTGCAGCTGCTGTTGCTGCTCTTCGTCATCAGGAACAGAGAGGGATTCCGGGTGCTGAATTTCGCAGAGGATTTTCAAACTTATCTCACTCAATCAGACCTTGATCTCAATTCTCAACTCTGCTCTTGCTTTTCTCAAA
Source organism: Glycine tomentella (assembly GCA_007407185.1). Lineage (NCBI taxonomy): Eukaryota > Viridiplantae > Streptophyta > Magnoliopsida > Fabales > Fabaceae > Glycine > Glycine tomentella. The sequence continues at coordinate 1,566,737 of PYAF01003410.1, read as the reverse complement.
CAAAAAGGTCTCTTTTTTCCAATTTTTTATATTTCTTCCTTTGTTACCGGAAATGCTAACTCTGTTTCTTTGGGTTTAGAGGGCTTTTAGATTCTCATTTTTTTTTTAACTTTAAACGGAAAAAGCTGTATGCTTTGCGGCTTGATCCCTCAATTGAGATTTTTTTCTTTTCAATTTTGGCATTGGATGAGTATAATGTGACAATTTGCTTACGTGTAAGATTAAGAGAATATAGGGTTGGAAGGGAGCAACATTTTCATTTGTAAGTATTTTTGCGGTTCAATCAATGACATAAATGATGGTGGGTGAGATTCAGCACACCTTACTGAGTTAGAACTGGAATGTTTCAAAGATTTTGTAAAGACCAAGTGATGTGGACGTATGTTATGGTAACAAGCAATTTTGTTATGTTTTATGAAATGGGACTGTAGAAATAGGTTCAGATTACAATTTTCTGAACACCAGGGTCGTTAGTTATCATCTACAAAGTCCAGATACAGGGATACGACAGTTTTTTTAAATTAAGGATACAATACATTCCTGATGTGTTGACAAAAATTTATATAGATGCAGAATATTGGTAGAGAAAGAGATTTTGTAAATTGTGATCATAACAAAAAAACAAAAAATTCAGTTTCTGCCCTTAACCAGTCTTGGCCAACTGTATCAATAAAATCATCTATGGTAGAACTCTGAATAAGTATTGGCTCAGTACAATAGCTTACAAATCAAAAGCATCACTGCTAAGATTGCTGTCTAATAATGCTAATTGTATCATTCTCCTTGCCCCTGTCACCATCAATAACTGGTAAGAATAACTTAGATCATAAAAATAAGAATTTCTACTTGAATCAATAACTTGTAAGCATAAAAAATTGTAAATCTAATATGTATTTGTATTTCCCTTTTCTCTCTGCACCCAATTACTGGTACTATTTATTTATTGTGATTATCAAATGTTAGGCAAAGATACCAGATACCGAGAAGTGCTTAGATGTCGTTGCTACATTGCAAGCAAAGAGGGGTACTGGTGAGGTGAGCTTTGTTTGGAGCTTGTTTTCCCATATAGTATATGGCTGTAAAGTTGTTTAGCTACTAGATACTTGGGTATTATATCTGAGGAAAATGTGTTAGATTCAAATGGTCAGATTTCCCTCACAGTGTATACATTGATTGCTTTATTCTTGATATGTACTAAAGGCTTCCTCTTGGTTCCTAAACTCTCTTTTGAGTAATAAATGTATATAAAAAGGAGAATGTGTGTGGGATGGGGGGCATAGCTGGGTCAAGCAGTACCCATCCAAACTGGGCCGAAGTGGTGCTGTATTCGAGCCTTGTACCCATATTAAAAAATTGTATGTATCTAGTTGATACATACCTACCTAAGTATATACAATTTGTACTTGTATCCAGTACATGTACATGTATGACTCACAGGTTGGTAGATAATATATAGGTGATTGCATTCGGCATTTTGTTGTCTTCCTTGAAGCAGTTGATGGCTCGGGTTGTGGGCTTGTGGCTTTGACTATAACTATAGCTCTATTTATTGATCCAAGTGAGATACAACTTACTTGATTTGTAATTTTGTATGAATTAGAAGTTGTGGGATATTCTGGATATTCTATAGTTCCTTACAACAACAAACAAGACTTTTCCCGTTGCGAAAGGTTAGTTACATGAAGGAAATGTCATAATTTTCTATTGTTAATCATGTCTATAGACAAACCATTGAGTTCTAAATCCTTCTATAGTTCCTTACCATGTTGATTTTTAATTCTTGGTCATTGAGATTCATGGTCAATACAGTTTAATATTTTAAGATTTTAAGGATAGATTCTTTGGACTTATTGTACTACCGCTGGTTGTTTCAGTTTTTAGTTTTATGCATCCAGGGTATATTTGCCTTTGATTTTTTCTGGCTATATTTTCTCTGTTATGAAGTTTGTAACATGAAAAAAAATATAAAAAAAAATCTTTTGTTCATTGGTATTTGTCAATTTCTAATCCCTAACATTATTCACCGTCTCAAGCTAATGACTAGAAGTCTGCTTTTGTGTGCATGACTAAATATCTCTCATAACATTGATACCATGACTAATCTCTTTCCCAGCAATCAACATACATATTACAGAGACATACATATGCATGAATATTCATGATTGTGCTGAGTGTACTGCTTCTGTTTCCTATTTATCCACTTGCAAGATTTTTGCAGAAAACCGCACATTTTGCCTTTGGGATAGACCTTTGTAATTGGCTTTCTTGGTTGGTCTTTGCTAGGAAGAATTATGCTCAATATTGGTTTAGTTCAAATAATTTGAAGGTTTATTAGTTACAATGATATTTTAATTTTCAGCTAGAAAATTCATGTTAAAATCACTGCCTCTATAATGAGTGTGGTAATTTCCTGTTTATTGATATTGTAAAAAGTTTTACCCTATGAGTATAAATGAATAAAATTTGAATTCATTGTTAAATATTTTATTAACCTGAAGGATGAAGTTTCACTTTATGAAACTGCAGACACTTACTGCTGATTTTGAGGTGTCAGAAGGAAAATATTCACAAGCTCACATAGAGGAAACTGATTCAGTGTGTGTTTGTGGCTGGGAGCAAATTTTATGTCGGAATATTCATTAGAAGAGGTACTTCCATGTTAGTTTTAGCCTTTTAGGTGTTATGCTTGTTTCTTCTTTTTCTTGTTAATTCTTTCCCTACAGTAGCTTCATGTGAATTTACGGTGCAGGTTGCTGATCTTCTACAGAAGAACCAGCTGGGTAATGTTAAAGCCAGTTTAGAAGTTCTTGTCGCAGATATACAGTTCTTGAGGGACCAGGTTACAATAACCTAAGTCAGATTGCTAATTTTCACGTGCTCTATATATCTGTCTGCATTTACCATAGCTTCCCATCTAAACTAAATTAATGGAATCAGACTTGCATTGCATGGCCAATCATTGCAAGCACTTCACTACCTCTTTGGGGGTGCTTAGTAGGATGGGTGAAAAATTAAAAACTAGGAAATGTAGAAGAGAGGAATAGATGGGTGTTTGTCATTGCATTTTTACTTTCATCTCTATATATGGAAATTTTTATTTTTAAGAAGCATGACGCATTGGCAGTGGCAAACTATCATATAGGTTTCTTTTTTTATTCTTAGTAAGCAAGCACAAAACGATTTGCACCTATAAGTTTCTACCTTTTCATTTTTCTCTAGCTACCTATAAGTTTCTAACTTTTCATTTTTTTCTAGCTACTAATCACATCTTTTTGGTTGTGCACATGTTGCTAATGTATGACCTACTTGACATGAATTAGTTGTAGTTCTCAATCTTCTTTTTTTATTTGATTAGGTTACAAGCTGGTGCTATAACTGGTCAAAAACTGGCAAACAAAAATCCATACCTGCTTCTAAAGTTAGCAGCTTTTATACATGCTAGTATATATAAGGTTTGGAAAACATCATATCCAGGTCCATTGGCAGGTTTTATTTAGTTTGATCACAAGGGTAGTTTTGTTTAATTTCATAGTGCCGATGTTAAAGGTTTATTGTCTGAGCAAGCTGTTATTTGAACTCTAAAACTGGGCCCCGGGGGGGTGGGGGGTAATCAATCAAAAAGGCCCCCACAGAATCTTTAGATTGTGCGTGAAATTATGCAAAGTGAAGGGACAAGACGTGTAATCCAATGTTATTATACATGCCAGGAATGAGTAAATCCATTTGTACAACTGGTCTAATACTAATAATACAATTTGTGGAAAGCAAAAATGTACTAATAGAAAACAAGGTAATCCAGGATCTTAGTCTTAAAGATCTCGTGGTTTGAATGGTTGAGTTAGGTAAAGTGGCACTGTTATTCATGTGCCAAAACAGGATTCGTTGTTGGTTTCTAGCTTGACATATGGTTGAATATTATATGGTTAGCAGGCTAATTAATTTTATGGGCATAGACTCTTCACATGGGGACCCATAAACAAGGGTGGGTGTCAGAAGTCAAAAGCAAAATCGACCTTTCGAACCAGTCTTATTTTTATCTCCTTTTATTTTCTTTCTTTTTTTCAGTTGCAAATAGTTATAAACTTTTCGCCGAATATGTGCATGTGCAGCAATGCCTCACAATTTCATAAACTATTTTCCCTAATTAAAATTCTCAATTCAAACACAGGAAAAACGCCTGCCCCTCTAATATCAGTCCAAAACCTTCTTTTCTTTGGTATTACTGTTGTTGTTATTATTATTGTTGTAGAGAAAGACTTGACCTTAACATAACCCTGAATTTTAATTCAACGACTAGAAACACGTTATAAAGTATGCTTTGTCCGTATTCCGTTCCGTGCGTAATTTAGAGTGCTCTCCTCATGCTCGAGACAGTGAAGTTTGCATAACATTAGGAATTTGATGTACTAAATCTGAAAATAATGGAGGTCCAAATCAACCTCAGCAATTAATTCAAGGGCAGAGGATAATTTAAATCATTGAGGGATATTTTTATATATATCTTGGATCTTAATTAATTTGTCATGCTTATATATTCTTTTTATTTTAACATTTTGTTCTAATTTAGTTGTCGTTGATGATTTTTTGCGTTTTGTGAAAGTTACTTTGAGTTTATGAAGAATTTGTGATTTGTATTTTTTTTTTAACATTTTAATAAATTTCATGATCAAATTTGTAAGTTAATTTTCATAAAATAATAACTTATTGAAAAAAATATTTAATTAAAGTATTTAGCAGTTTTGGAAGGAGTTTAAAAACTATTTTTCTAAGCATATCTCTGCTCATTAATGACCATTTCTTTTTGCTGGTTAGGATATTGGCGTACCTCTTTCAAAGGCATTGTATTTTCAGTTTGAGTTGTGTCTACTAGACACGTTGAAAGTTGGTTGTTTAGAAGTTAGTGCCGGTCCTAGTTCGACACCTATTATTTATGCCTGAAGTCTATCCTATATTCTATCACTATGTGGCTTGCTTTATAGCTTGAAGCCAGCTCTTGTATCAATAGTTTGTCATGTATATTTTCTATTAATATATTATTTATTTATAGGGTAACAACTAACAAAGTTGAAAAGGGCTTCGTGGGCCAATGATGTGTCACCTTAAGAACCAAAAACTTATCTTAGAGCTTTTGGTTGGTGAGGCTCTTGTACCTTAAAATATAATCGTCAGAGTCAGTTATATCTCTGTCAAAGAACTGTCCAAGGTATAGGTGTGGTTGACCTTATTAGACGGGACCTTGGCCCATTTAGTGATGGTCCAATCCTTCACTCTATTGGCACGTAACTGAGACATCCTTCACAAAAAGTCACCCACCACTTCCCCTTCAAGCCATTAATTTCCACAGTATTTTTATTTTTATAGTGCCGCTTTTGTGATATCCCCATTCATTTCGCCCTTGAAATTGAGTTGTTTTGTTTATCCGTCGTAAACGTGTAAGACACTATGATCTAATGATAAAGGTGTATGCTTTCCTCTCTCAAGGTTTAAGTTCGGATCATCCAAAAGAAGCTTAACGTAATTAAATCTGAGTAGTAAGTACTACTCATTCTAGTGGGTCATCAAATTTGAACAAAGTAAAACAAAACAAAGAGGTTGATCAATATTTCAAATTGGGAAAAGATAGGTTGGTTAAATGTGAAGTTTGAGATGTTTACGTTTGCATGCATATGTTGTTACATTCAGAGTAGATTTTTTTTTCGTATTATTGATTATCTTATTCAAATAAACAAAATTTCATATCTAAAAAGCGATTTTCAAGGGCATATGCTTCATAATTATGTCACTTTCATTACTATTACAGGAAATTGTTGAGATTGACAATAACTATTCTGCTCAAATTAAATGCTTTCTCACAACACCCCACCCGGAAAAAAAAAATGAGTCCGCATACGTACCAATATTGGTATATGCTAGTTCACATATATCCACGTTAAGATATTACTTGGGAATTTTAATTTATCCAAAACATTGCAATTAACAACATCCACATATCTGTGGTGTAAATAAATAAACACCCATCTATATCTTACAAATAATTGAGACACGAAGTGACACAATATGCTTTTTTATTGTAAAAAGAAATCACTGGAATCTTTCTTAAGTTGTAATCAACAATGATATTATTTGGTGTAACTTCTTTAAATACGGATAAAGAACACACCGAACATTAACTGATCATACGCAACGACAGTGGAGTATAAAGTAACCTGCCATATACCAGTATTTGTTTATTCGTAATGTTTTGAAGAATCTATAAACGTGATATTAATTAATAATCAATATTTCCTACCTCGTGAAAAAAAAAGTTGGGATATAATTAAGAAATGGAGAATTTATGATACTTTACATTGATAGTATTTTTCTTCTACTTGTAGTTATTTTGGGCATTCTACTTGTAACTATTATTGACTAATTGTTACATAGTTATGATATAGATTTCGACACAGTATTTAATAATTAATGGTGCAAAAAGACGCCAAAGAAAGTTCAAAATGAAATGTGCATGCACCTTCCTCAAAAATAATAGCATACAACTAGAACCAGGGCTAGCATTGTTGAAGCTATTTTAGTCTTTAGGCTAGGTCTCCATTAATTCAACATTATCTTTTATATATGTGTACTTACTTTCTTTTCAATAAATAGAACTGATGTTTTTCTCAAAATTTTCTGGTTTGCTTTTTTTTTTTTTTTATAGCTAATATATATCCATCATTAATAATATTTTGTAGTACTTGGCACTTGCCATTCTAAAAGTAATTAATTCTTCTGATTGTTCTATATCTATATATATTCGCTTATTTATGGAAATACGATATATTGTAATTTGTTTATTCTAGCACGACAATGAATATTTTATTTAATTAACCCACCTCTCTCCTGAATATATATGGATTTTTCAAAGTATATACTTGGATTAATTTATATAATGAGAATAATTTATAATATATATGGAAGGCATATTTTAGTGTAGAAATAAACTAGAGGCTAAGGTATTATTTGAATTAGGTTGATTCGACGAAGCTAATGATTTAAATCAAACTGTTGAATTGGTTTATCAATTGACTCATTTTTAATTTAAATCAAAATTAATTTAATTATTATCAGTTTATTTTTGAATTATTTTCTAATCCAAATAAAAATTGGTTATTTGATCAAATATTTTAAATTTTTTTAAATCTATACATTTTAATATTTAGATATTTATGCTATTTAAATTTATTTTAACTTTATTTTTTATTGTTATTAAATGTCCTTGATTATAACTCCTAGGATTGACCTAATAGTGTAAGACACTACTACTTTTACATGTGTTAAATGATTTATTTGATCTCTATCATATATATTCATCAACATCAACAGCACCTTTAACCCAAATTAATTGGGGTCGGTGGTCTCTATCATATATATTATGTAAAAAAATTAAGGATTAAGAACAGTCACACATTATAAGAGAGATTAGTGTTTGATAAAAGATATTTGTGATCTTTGATTGAAGATAAAAAAAAAATGTCCTTGATTATGTTTATTACATAATTTGTTATGATAATATAATTCAGATGAAGATTAACGAGGTATATAACATAATAATTGAAGAAAAAATCACAGACATAAACTTAAAATAACATTAATTCTTAGAATTGATTGAATTATTGTTTTCGAAATTACTAAAAATAAAAATAGGTTGTGTGGAATGATAGTGGAATAACATTTTTACGTGGAACGCGTAGTCGATGGCTAGCTTTAGCTGCATCGTTTCGTGATTTCCAAAGGAGCAGTAACAGTAGCATGGGCACGGCTACAAAAAGCACAGATCGAGTCCCTAACTTTTGTAGAGACGTGCACGCAATACGATGCCGATTTGTCCTCTTTGCCCTTGGCCCCGCACTCCCACTCTTTGTCTCTTTCTGCTCTTACGCGTTTTTACCCCTTTCAACTTCCATTAATTAACGTACAATCATTATTTAATTAACGACACCATGCCATAATATAAAAACATATATATGTTGACTTTGACTTCCCATGTGTGCCCAAACATCCCATTCCTCATGCAGAGTCCGAAGCCAACTAAACAAATGCTTTTTAATAGTAATTGAAAGTTTGAGACATATCTTAAACAATATCTCATGTAGTATTAGAAAAGAGAAAATCTACTACTTTTTTTTAGCTTACGGGAGAAGAGAAAGATACAGAGAGGTAAATAGAAAACATTCCAAGCAAGAGACGCCGCAATCATCGCTGCGTGTTCTTATTTCTAGAATTTCGAGAACCATTCTGCCCAACGCGTACCTCCTTCGTTTGGGTCCAACTTTACTGTGCTCTGTTTTAGAACACTTTTATTTTAATAATTTACTAGCAAACATTCATTTTACACTGTATTAAGATTAGTATTATGGTCAGAAATAATTATTTATCTTTTATGCAAAGATAATTTAATAAATAATCATTTCCATTTTTAAATGCATCACCGTAATTTTATTGATGTGAGCTTTTTATATTCATTGTTATGATATTTTTGGAAGAATAACACTGAGGTAATCCAAAATCATTGTTAAAATCATGATGAATATGATACAACACATTATAATTTTAAAGAATATTTAAACATGTTATTAATAGTTTAGTGTCACTCCTACCGTGACTTGTACCATTGTTATCGTGGTTGTTGTGAATGTATTCATTTCTTTTGAGTTTTTAACTTATCTTTTTTAAGCTTTATATTATTATGTGAAATATGAAATTTTCAATAATTGTTTTTATTTTTAAACTTATTAAAAATTTCGATTCGATTCTACATGTTATCTCACATTTTTATATCTATTTTTACTTCAAAATAATAATGTATTTATATTTTAATTTCAAAACAACAAATTTGTTAAAATAATTATGTTCTGTTGATAAAATTTATAATAAAAAGTAATAAAATGCAGTAAATTTTTTCAATGAGAAAATTAAATGACATTTCAAATTTAGTTTTTTAATTAACTAGATAATTTATTTTGACACCCTATATATAAGTAACAAATATTTAATTCATCAAAATTAATAAAAAAAAGTCAAATTAATTAATTTGAAATATTAATTTCATAATTTAAATTTTATTTTAAAAATATTTATAAAATGAAATAGTTTAAGTATCAGTTATATTTAATAAAAACACTCATAATTTAAGAGATAATTTTTAAAACAACCAATGAATATAACTTATATTATTAAGGTTTAAATATATTTTAAGTCCTTTAAA
>PYAF01003410.1:1458321-1557396 GCA_007407185.1 Glycine tomentella | reverse complement strand
TTTTCCTTGTATGATTTCATGACCATTTTTTACATATCATGATGTTTTAAAGAAGAAAATAAAAACATATATGGATGCCAAGTTGTGACCATTTTTTTTTTACATATTATAGCAGTTTTAAATAGTCACAAGTCATTTTTAAGAAATTAAATTAAAAAAATTATTTCTAACAATGAAAAAAATCATAAATTGTGACACTATTAACGAAAGAGAAAGAGTAAAAGTAATATTCTAAAAATTTGAGGAACTAATAACAACAAATTTTTTTTAAGGATTAAAAATATATTTAAACCTATTATTAATAACCTAATAAATCCATTCACTTTCACAAGAAATAAGTGAATGTCTCACTAATAACCTAATAAATTAAAGGCATAAAAGAAAAACAGCAATTAATATATATTTATGATTTATTACATACGTACACTATGTAATATATACTATCAATTATTAACTTTTCATTAACGATATTTATCTTCTTAAGTGAATTGCTCAATTTAAAATGTCAAATTCACAACAAAACATTGATCTTTGTTAAATAAAATATGAGGAAGGGAGTACCTGAAATGAAAAAATAAAACTTAATTGATTTTCTTATGTGAATGCAAGCTGGATGGCTTAATTAAGAAACGTAACCTGACATAATTAATAAAATCAAGCGTGACAAAAAGATGTGAAGAGTATTCATAAACTTAGTATCAACCAACTCCTTCCACTAATTATCCGTTTTATCAATATCGTTCAAGAGTAGTTAATCGTCATCACACTTTTCTGATCGATTATAACTCTTTCGAGGGGAGATAACCCTAAAAATTGACTCAAAGGACGCAAGACTTTGCAATCTTAAAACTAAACTGAGAGTACCAAATCAAGTTAAAGACGATGCCCCCACCTAAAATAACATGACGTACGTCTACTTTGAACACTGTCTGCAATTATTTAATTTGGTACGTTAAGCTTTAGGCAATTTATATATGATAAACTTTGTTTCAGTAGAGAGAACAAACCTATATGGGGTAATAAATGTTCTATTATCATGTTAACAACTGCTAGGGAAGAAAACTCGAAAAAAATGGTATCTTAGCTAGACTGCAGAAACTTCAATAAGGTGTCTTGATTTAATCGGATGACATTTTTTTTATGTTGCGGTTGAAGGAACAATGACTAATATTTTTATATGAATTAGTTCTCATACTTTATTGATTTTAGTTTTATACTATTATTGCTTTGGTCAAAAGTTGTTGGATTGACTATCTAGAGAGCTATATAGACTACAGTTACAAATTAACAAGACAAGTTCAAGATGAGAATGAACTATATTGAGAGCTAATATTTTTTAAAAATAAAAAATGATTAAAAAATTGGCAGATCTTGAGAGCATCTAAAGCAATAAATTAAGTTTTAGAATAAAATCGTAGCACCTAATTTCTACTGAAAATATTTCGAAGGAAAAGGAATCTCAGAAGTAGGTGTTTTTGGAAATTTTCGCCTAAACAGAAACTTATAGAACTTGTTCACAAGTACCGCTGGCGTTAATTGTAGTGGATGACGATCAAATCATATAATCTAGTATGGAAATCATAGATGGTGACGCACATCTAGAACACTGCTTTATATTATTAAAATCACAAATGGGTTTGGTTAAGATGTTTTAAAATTAAAAGGATTCTGACAAATAAAATATATTCGAATCATAGGTTAAAAAAAGATTAATCAATTTGCTTTCACATTTGCTACACCCAAATATTCAAATAGGAATCAATATTGTTCAATGAATAAACCGAGTTGATAACGTTTCTAAAATAGCACTGTCACCAATAACTTTAGGCAAGTTACATGAACTTCGGTTGAGGAATCACAGAACTAAATCATCAAATATTCTCCAATGTTTTTTATAATAATAATAAAAAAAACGAGACTAATAAATTCTATGCAATTAAAATACTATAATGGTCGGTCATAGAATAAGGAAGATGGCAGTTGGAAGTTGCAATTGAACTTGGAGGACGTCTGAATTAAGATTGAGAGAACGAAGTTTTGTATTATAAGGGGCGCATTATCTTGCAATTATCCCAATATTTTTGTTTCATGCGAACAAGAATATTGGCTGGTCAACTGGTTAAAAGAAACAAACTAAGCTACCCTGCATGATTAAACTAGAGCCACCATATAACAGCTTTTGGTTTACATCGACTCATATTAATTTATACTTTTTTATAACACTTTTATGCATAAAAAATCAATAGATACAATATCATAAATTACAACTGCAACGTTTATTTAGTAAACCAAAAATGATAATTAAATACTTTATCTCAATTCTGTAATTTAGAAGAAGATATATAGTGGTAATTTAGAAGCGAAAATGGTGAACATGCATGCACGACAATTTAAGGTGGGGTGCAGAAGCAGGAGATTAAATTTAAGACCATGGTAGTGCTAATAATTAAGCAAAAGCTGTTGCTTTCTTTTGTATCTGTGTGGTTGAACGAACCAGAAGAAAATATTCAAAAGGTTGACTTTTGGCATTACATATAAGTGATTTCGCGCAGTGTTTGGGATTATCCCATATAGCGACATGTTGGCCGGTATATCATAGAAACCACGGTCAAACACCCCAAACAGAACTTTAAATCCTATGTCGGTTGTTACCATGTGATGTAGAGTCGACACTGACCATTGCTCCAGCAAGCATACATACACAACAACACGAGATATACAGACGCGCCGCCGAAACCCACGGCGTTACCACTTTCCTCCACCAGCTACAACCATGTGAAACGAATATTGCTAAGAATCTATTCAATAGAGTAAAATGAAATATAATAAAAATCAATAGAAATGAAAAATTTAAGTTAAAATAAAAATATAAGCGTCATTTCATTTTATGTTCATTTCATTTTTTTTTCTTTCACAACAGACGAATCAATTGTTACTCCTCCTCGGTGTTACTAATATTACCCTATTATTAATATTAAAAGAAAAAAAATACTAATATTTTTTTAAATAATATAAAAATCTTACATTCTTGTTAACTTTTAGTTGATAACTCTTGAAACATTAATCAAGGAACTTGATACATTAAATTAAATATTTATACTTATTTTAAAGAATAAAAAAAAATTATTTTTAAATTTTAATATGTAAAATATGTTTCATTGTACGAATACTTTTTCAACCTTAGTTTTTTTTAATATAGTTAATGCTTTTTATTAAATACGTTCTTTGTACTTTAACTTCTTATTCAATATCTTAAAGACATTGAATCATTGAATTTTTTTCTTTGCAATAAGTAAACTTTTAAGATGCACACAATTCAATAATATTGCATTTATCGATGAACTAAACTAAAGAATTTGACGAATTTAATTAATTTATTTTAAAGCTATAAATGCACCATCACTTGTTCACTTTAATTTTATTTTTTTTCATTAGTAGAATTTTTAAGACAAATATAAGACTACTCGAACCAAATTAAATGTGTCTCACACCGTCGATGTCATTTTCCCTATCCCGCCTCTTTAATGTTATTGCCCAGGAACTAATCCATGATAATAAGCAACAACTACTCATTACGGATACGTGTTATTTTGTTTGAAATAACGTTGCCTTAAGCACACTTCCAGTTAAGGATATTTTTAAATAAAAATCAACTGGAAGTGAAACATAAAATAATAAAATAGCAAATAAAACTTCTCCTATTAATTAGAGCTAATTTATATTTGTCAATTCTTGAGAAATTAGAAAAGCGTTTATTTTAAAAGGATAAAATGTATAAAGTAATATTATTTTATAAAATTATTTTATTTTTATCTATTTAAGTTGTTGTTTTTTGTAAATAGTTCATTAAAAATTATCTAAACTCATGTCTCTCATCTATGGTTATTAATTATTATGCATGAGGTGCAACAAGTCTATTTTGGACAAAAGAGAGGCAGCTAGACAATAGGGAATAGGGATGCAGGAAGCCAGTATACTAAACTATTCAATACCAAGTTTAGTTTATAAGCATTTCTCTTGTTGGTTTAAATTGAAGTTGCTAATTTTTTAGGGGAAAATATGAATATATTTTATGATTTACTATATATAGTTTTAATGTGATGTATGAAAGATTAAAAGAATTAGATGTACTGTTATTCTATGGTAATCACAAAGACCAGAAATGTCAGTCAAAAATAACTTAAGACGGGTTTAATGCACGGGTAAAATTGTGTATATCTATAGTAGTGAACACAAATAAATTATGATCTTTTTAGAGAAGATAAAACAACGGTACATTTACGTACTTGATGATAAATACACGCTTTCTTATCTTATATTACCCCTACAAATCACAACGCTTTTGTGGACATACCATTCACAAATTTAAAGAAACAAAGGAATCATCGCCATGATTAAGAAAGTGATGGCTAGTTTAGACAGCCAAAAAAAATTAAAGGTGTTAGTTTATGGACACAAAAAAAAAAGAAAAAAACTTTGAAAACTTTGATAAGATATAGATTTAGCATAAAAAAGAGAGGAAAGTTGAAGCAAAAGAAGAAAAATACAAAGAGGTAAGGTTAAAATTGAACAGAAGGGAATTGTATTGTAATGCAAAAGAACATGTAGGCTTAGCAAGCGACGGTTGGTTATCATAGCATATGGCTTGGGAAGAGTGTGTTTGAAGCAATCATAGAATATACCAAAACCGCGTAAAGTGCATTTCCTTTCAATTTCTGTTCCAGTGAATACCAGCCGTCCGATGCAACACGTAGGAACTGCTTCACACTTTCTGATGCCACCACGTGTACTCGCACTGGCAGTGGGCCTGTCTCTGGCTATTGGGCTCCACAACCTTCATCGATCGTGAGAGCTGACGTTCCGTGTCTACAAAAGATATTTAACACAATCTTTTTTTTTAATAATCATTTTATGCCTTTAAATTAGTTTAACTTGTTTATAGATTATGATTAAATTAATATGATGTTTTGTTAGAACTTAATACATAGAACAGTGAAATTAAGCATACGCACAACGTCAATTAATGGGCACTCATAATTTTCAATATTTAAGAAGCACTGTTGACATATTTTAAAAATATAGTAAAGTACGTTTCTATGAAAATTTACAGAACTGAAATTGTTTTCGATTTTATTAAAATTAGTATTGCTACTTTTTTTTAAGAGTGTATTGTTATTTTTAATTAGTATTTGATAAGTTTCAAGAAATAAGTTGAGTGAAATAAAACAGAGTTTTGTATTTAACATATTGCAAATTTAAGTTTTCACTTGTCTCTTCAATGTAAATGTGAATTCCTTTTGTAAGTATTATTTATATATACATTATTAAATATGTGTGTTTTTATTTTTAATTATAATATGAAAACATAATTAAATAAGAAAATAATAATCCACCTAACTGATGGGCGCATTAAAGTTTTGAAGAGCATTTATGACTCTCTCAACATTGGTCCGTCTGGGCTCTTGCCCCATTTTGTAATAAAATAATAAAAACAAAAACAAACATCTCAAAATTGAGGGGGGAAGTGAAATATCACTGGAGGAGTAGTAATATTTCAAATAAAATTTATACAGAAGTCATCAAATGAGGTGTGTTTATTTCCATTTAATGGATCGATCTAATTCTCTATTTAGCTAGGTGCAATCGAATGAAAAATTAATTAATCACTTATTCATTAATTTCTAGTAAATAAAAGTTACACATAAATTTGACATTAAACTTATTGAAGAAATAAGTTAAAAACATTATACTATAGTAAATTTATTAAATAAAAGAACTTGTATAAATGCAGCTGGTTTTTATGAGGAATGAGTGACATGGAAATGATGTCAGCAAATGTAGGACTTGACTGAGCAATAGTCAGGCACGGAAGGCACGTGCCGAAGCTTCTGATTAACAGGCAAATGTTGTACGTCTTACTTGTTAATTTGTTTTTCCCTTAAACTTTTGTTTTTCATTCCTTTTTAAGTACTTTGGAATTAAAGTAGTAACTCTTTCTAGGAGATTTGATTTCCTTTTTCTTTCTATGCTAAATTGCTAATGCTACTATGCTAGTGCTACTTGCTGGATTTAACCTTCAGGCTTCAAACGTAAGCGTTGTCTGCAACAAGACTGCTTTTCATTTTTCACCGAAATGCCTTTATATTTAATCATTTCTTTTCTGGCAATTATAATATTTGTTCATTGACTGAGTCCAACATTTGATTCAAATTTAATTTATAGTATCACCATAGATCTTGTTGCCGGTTTCCACCTCATCTTATGGAATGAAACCAGACTATGAAAGGGTCTATGTTTTATTTTATTTTCATTTTTTATTTTAATCTATTTTTTAAAATAAATTTACACTATTCAACAATTAATTTCTTGTTAAACATTTATTAAGTTTGGAAATTTATTTTTGAAATATTTAAAAGAAAACACTTGAGAAGTGTTTTTCCATCTTCTTTTATATATATATATATATACACATATATATATGTATATATGTTCAAATATTCTGTTTAATTACTTAGGAAACACATTTTAGAAAATAGAAATGTGCCAAGAGGACAAACAAATTTTACAAAAAAAATTTAAAAAAATAAAAAATAAGTCCCAAGTCTTATTTGGGTGTAGAAGTCAGGAGGAAGAGAAATAAAAAATAAAAATAAAAAACAGAAAGAATGTGAGCCATGCAACGAGTAAAGAAAGAAAAACAAATTAAAATAGAGAATGAGTGTACTATATGTAATTAAATGATATGAAGTATCAATATTGATTTGAATTTTGAGTGGTCAATCTAGATCATGATGATTACTATCTTTCCCTATTATTGACCTTACCATGTCGATCATATTCCATGTCTTACAAATTGGGTAGTATACTTTAGGCAGATGTAGAAATTTTTATTAAGTTAAAATTAATACTTAAAAGATATATGTTAATGATTTTTTTTTTTGTATGAATACATATGTTAATGCTTAATGTTATTAATATGTTTCTTGACATTTTTTTAATTCCTTTAATAATTGGGTAAAATTATATATTTATTGCCAAAATACAATTTTGCTCCTTAAAATGCTGGATTAAAATCATTTATTTAATCAAATAAATAAATTCAAACTTTGAGATTAAATTTAATTATTTAAATAAATTAAGTTCAAGTTTTTAAAAATTGATAACAGCTCGAGAATAAGTTTTATATATATAAAGGTATAAATTCCACAATACTATACCACATGTCTAACACTTATTTTTATTTGTAGATTATTATCTAATATTAAAATATTTTATTAAATACTAAATTGATAAAGATAAAAAAATATTTTAAGAATCTTTTTTGCAAATTAAAAATAATAATTAAGTTATAAATAAGTTAAACAAACTCAGCTTAAGTTTTAATTTTTTAAAACAAGGAAATTTAAAATTTTAATTAAATTCGTTTAAATAAATAAGTCAAAACTTAAACTTATCTTTTTGAAAAATTAAACTTAAGTTTCTAGTATTTGATTCCGCTAAGTTCATTCGCATGCGTAGTGACAGTGTATTAATGACATAACAATTCTCTTTGCACCTTCACACCATTTCGTTGCTTTCAATTTTCTACGGCGACACTACTATTTTTTATTGTTCATGGCCAAATGAAACACACTATAAATAAAAATTTGTCCTTTTGACTGCATAAATAAAAACATGTTATACATTATTTTGTGACGATAACACCCCATTTTTTAGTTGCTCACCACCAAACCATGCAAACACTATGTGAATGAAAACGTGTTAGATTGTATTGGTTTAAACGCATGTTCATCGCCAACTTCTTGTATTTATACATGAAAAAGGATAATGTAAAATAGATTTACCAGGCAAAACGTGTCACCAAACTAAACTTATATAGTATGAATAAGCACTAGCAAATCTAATTTTCTGTTTTATTGATTAGATTACACTATAGAAACCGAGTTTTGGTACAATGAATTGAGCTGGGACAGAAGGTACGTTGCAAAGTTGCAATAGATGTGACAAGGAAATTAAGAAAATGAAGGGTGAATTTGGCATGATGATGTTAAAAGTAGTTGCCGCGAAAAGGAAAATGAGAAAACGAGGCAGAAGCTGAAAGGGGACAGGACCATCACATGGCAACGATCAGAGCGTAAACCCTTTTACTTACAGCCCACGTGTACACTCCCCCTGTTCACACCCAAACCGGTTGCCAGTCAAATATGCGCGTCGACTGGGACCCTCCACTGGTCCTCTTTTGCAGTAAATGCTATTGCCTTCCACCCTGAGATCGGAAACCGCCACATGTCGGTCACCACTAAGGTGGGAAACCTCCCCGAGCCAACCTGTTTTCCAAATCCCAACCCCAACCCAACCAAATCCAAGCTCCTTTCACACACTCTAAATTATTTATTTAAACAAAATCCCCCAATGGCCCAAACAATCCCTTCCTTTTTCTGTTATTAATTAATATTTATGTGATATTCTGAGTAAATTTAGGATATTTCTTACTTGGGCATGATCAATAGACTAATTTTTCATAATACCCAAATCTATTAATTTAATGAGTTAATTAATATCCTTAACATATATACTTTCATCTTCTAAAAAACCATAAATACTTTCATATACATATATTTAATCAATCAATATATGAATCAATTAATATGAAATTATTTTAATTTAATCATATATCTCATGTTTAAATCTTGAATACACAATTATCTTAAATATCTGAAGAGAGAATATTATTATTTATAATATTTTTATTTAAATCAAAAAATAATCTATAAAAAATACATATGACTACACAAAAAATATATACATAGATCTAAACTCCTAGTCATGTATATTTTAAAAACATCATGTGTAACTATTTCTTATTTTTTTGAAACTATTATATTTAAACATATTTTAAGTGTTGACATATTTTGACAATTATATAAAAATTTAAGTATCGAATTTCTAGTCATTAATATACTTAAAGAGAATAGTATGTAGCTGTATTTTTTTAGCTTTAAAAAGACCATTTTTTAATTTACTAATAAAACTCTGTTAAACGTGGCATAAGAAAAAACCAAAACGTTAGGCATATCTATGTGAGAGCATTGAATAGTTTCTCCTTTTCTTTTAGTATAATATAATAATAAAAAAGCAAAAAATAATTAATAGGGCCACTTTTTATTTGGAGTTTTTGAGAAATAATTTTAAACGAGAGAGAGAGAAAGAAAATGAGGAATATGTGCAAAGGTTTTTGTTGATATATAGCACCTACAATTCATTAAAAGCAATGGAGGAGAAGAGAGAGAAAGAGGGAAACTCAAAGTCATCATCCACCATGGCAAATTCTGTGGCATTTTCCGACGAGATTCCGAACATGAGCATGAGCACAAGCTTCCCTTTCTCCCCTGCTTTCTCTAGCATCTTTGACATGATGCCACCTCCACCACCTTCCTCATCTCACGATCCTAAAGCTCCCAACAACAACTTTGCTGGCTTCATGGACTTGCTCGCTGTCCCTCCTGATTATTATACCCCTTCTTTATTCGACTGGCCCCAAAACACCGCCGCCACGTCAGCACCACCACCTCTCTCCGCCCAAATCAACCACCCTCTTCTGTCACCGGCCAGCTCCAATGCCCCCGACGGCTCCGAGGTTCTCAACACTCCGGCGTCGCCCAACTATTCGTCGATTTCGTCGTCGTCGAACGAAGCCGCCGCCGCCGCCAACAAAGCAACCGGAAACGATAATGAAGCCGATGATGAAACAACAATAGATGCAGCTGCAGGCAGAGGAGAAGAAGATCAAGACCAAGACAAGACTAAGAAACAGTGAGTAATAGCAATAATAATAATGATAATAATAACAAAATTATATTTCTTAATTTTTGATTTTTTTTTTTTTGTAAAGGAATGAATTCTGTATGTCATTCAATGTGGTTGTGTCAAATAATAATAAAATCAAACGAGGATAAAGTCGGTTATAGTTGCTAACAGACAGGGGTGCTGAGTGGTGACAATTGATGGGAGATTAGGAGGCCGTTTTTTGTGTATGTTCATTGAACTTAAAAACAATGGGTTTTCGCTATACTGTCATTTCTCTCAGATTTCATTTTCTTTTGCTTAATTTTGATTTCTTATGTTTGTTGTTATTACTTATTATAATGAAACCCAACAAAAACATGTTAATAATTATTGGTTTTTGCTAAAATTCCATGCTTAGGCTCAAGCCAAAAAAGAAGAACCAAAAGAAGCAAAGAGAGCCAAGATTTGCGTTCATGACAAAGAGTGAAGTGGATCACCTCGACGATGGCTATAGATGGCGCAAGTACGGTCAAAAAGCCGTCAAAAACAGCCCTTATCCAAGGTATACCCATCAATATATAATTTTATTCACATTTCATTGATCATCAAATCTTCATTAATTTTATCACTTTGATTCGTTCTTCTCCTTTTTAGTACTTTGGATTTGGGTTGGGACTAATAATTAAAATATTCCTTGCGGTGCACGCAAAACAGGAGCTATTATCGTTGCACCACTGCGACATGCGGCGTGAAGAAGCGCGTGGAGCGTTCCTCGGAGGATCCTACGGTGGTGGTGACAACCTACGAGGGGCAACACACGCACCCGTGCCCTGCCTCGTCACGGGCTAGCCTCGGGTTCATGCATTCCGAAGCAAGTGGGTTCGGACCCACTGGTGGACTAGGTTCGGCACACTTTATGCTGCCACAACAACAACAGTTTCGGGACCAAGCACAAGCAGCAATGTTGTTGTACAACTCCAACTCATCGTCATTGTCATTGCCACTGAATGTTGTTAACTCAGCTTCTTGTGTTAATAATAGCTACCCCAATACGTCGTCGTTGAGTGCCTTCCTTCAAGGCCAAGAGAATCATCAGCGAAGTGTGGTGGCTCCTCATGCTTTCTTGAGGGACAATGGGCTTCTTCAGGACATTGTGCCAACGCAGATGAGGAATGAGGAGAGTGAAGATCGTGTGTAGGTGATGATCATCATGATATATAGTCATATTTTGGGTTAATTAATTAATCATAGAACTTAATTATGACAAATAGTAGTTTCTTTTAATCATTTTGTTTGTATATTATTTATATATCTTTGTATGGTACTACTATTATGAATGGGTTGGTTCTTAATTTAGCTAACTGAACATATGATTAAAAGTGAAAACCTCTATGGGCCTCTTGGGGTGTTTTGTGTTTTACTTTAGAGAAACCTCATCACTTCAACACTGATGGCTTGTGTTCATATGAAACATTTTATTTGGAGGTTCTCACTTTTTATGGTTAGATAATAGATATATATGGAGGGGCTTTAGATTCTGATTTTGCGACTTTAACTTTTTCTTTCCTTCCTTCTATATATGGGTTATTCTTTGTAACTAGATATTAATTTATTCGACGATTAGCTATTTTTGTCCCCTTTTTACAAAATAAAAAAATGTTTTCTCGTCTTTCTCATGTCATCCGCATTATTAACTTCTTTAGTACTTCCCCGTGATTATGATCTTTTGGTTCGATGGGATTTTTCATGGTGGAAAACCCAATGTTTTTAGGGTTAGGGTTTTTTCTTAATTTGATTCAGTTACTTGCATGTGGTGAAATGTTTTAGCTAGCTGCGTCTTTTCCCACTCAGATACTTATGGCAGAGACTTAATGTGGGAAAGGGAAAGTCAAGAATGTAAGTTAATAAGCAATGGAGCTGGGAACTCTATCTATGATGAGGGAAATTTAAGAAAGAAAGATGAAAACTATGCATCAGAGAGTGTTATGATTGCCCCATGACTTGACACAATGCATGAGGTATGGAAAAAGTTGCAACATTATTACTTGTGTAGTACCCTTTAGCTTTTTGTGTATGATGCCTTTTTCTCATCATCTTCCCCTATAAGCTATATACAAAGATGGGCTTCAGCCATTCAATGATGATGTGTGTTTCCTGGGAAGGAAATAGCTACAGCATGGATTGTTTCTTGATGATTTCAAAAGATGGACGATGTGAGATATTGGTGTAGAGAAAAGCATTATACATACATGATTCTCATGCCCTAGCATAGCATGCATGTTTTGTTTTGTAATACTAGCAGAAGCCATAGGCCATGCCACTATCCCTATCCCTTGGATTCATTAATTATTTGGTGTACAACCCTCTGGTGCAAAGAAAATTGGAGTTTCAAAATCTTTTATATAATTGCTGTAAAAAAAATTATATATAAAAATTATTGTAAAATTTAGTTATCTACATGGTTCTACAATGTCATTTTTTTTACCTTATTGGAATTAACATAAAATCATCTGCTTTGTAAAATAAATATGCATAATCAATTTTGCTGGCTTATCTAACTTTCCATACTTTTTTAAATTCAAATTCAAATTCGTTAAGAGTTTATAAATAGTTAAATTCCAATGATATTCAATGTCTTCAAAGAGGAGCTTCAATGTTTGAAAAAAAATATATTGAACTGAAATTATTCAAAAAGAAAGAAAAGAATATTTCAATGGTCGTGGATAAACAATGTGCTAATTGTTTGTAACCGTCCAGGAATACGATGAAGGAAAAAGATAAATCATACAAAGAGATTCTTTACAAACACTGCATTAACTGATGTATCAAGATTTTAGTAAAAAAACAAACATCTCACTGCGTGCATTTTCTTCTAAATATTTCCATACCAAATAGCGCAATTGATAGAATGAATTTAGAAAGAAGCCATCATTGAGGCTAGTTCATACATGCTAGTTGAGTTTTTTAAAAGTTTGGAAGTTTTGATCTTTTCCCCTACGGTTCTATTTGGCTAGATAAATATTTTAGTTTTCAATTGTTGATCACACCTAAAATTAAGGATTAATTTGAGATATTTTTAATCATGATTTTCGAGAGGTTTAAAGTGAATTTAATAAAATGCTGGTTTTAAATTTGCTAAAATTGTGAGAATATTTTAGATTGGCATTTAACGTGTCTGTTCTAAGCTCTTACTATATACTGGAAGTACTTTGGAGGAAGAAGATATTCAAACTTGTTAGTAAAGGATTCTCTCGCTCTGTTTCTTCCATTCATACTAAAAGTTTGCCGCAACATGAGAGACTGTAACACGGGAATACCTTAAATAAAGCATGAAACATACAGTACCAGCTGAAAAAGAAATTAAGGTTTAGTGGAAGGTCAAATATGTGAATGATTTTTAAATTACAATTCATAGTATATATATAATTATTTTAATATTTCAAGTTAAATTTTACGGTTTCGACAACCATTTCAAAATTGCAATTATGGTTATATATAAATATAATGTTGATTGAATGATTGTAACATAATCTTAATTTTAAAACATTAGTAATTAATTGGCATGCAAGTGGTAGTATGGACACAACCAGATAAGGAAGAAGAACTAGAAAGAAATCACTTTTTTTTTTTAAAATGTATACAGAAATTCCATGTGATGAAGCTTTACCCAATTTTCCACCATGCCGCTGGTGAATGAATATTCTCTGCTTGAAGCGACGAAGAAAAAAGTTTTTCTTCTGATATTAATTAATTAGGCCCATTTAGAGCGTGACTTTATTTTGTATTCCCAAACTTTCCAGCCATCCAACATTTTATGTTATCGAATTGCAAAAGGCAACAGAAAAGTCGTATCTACTTGTAATAATCCAACTGTTGCAGTGACAATTAATTTGATGCTTTATAGAAGAAATCGAATCAAGGAAGTGAAAGGAGGTCTAGTCATTTGCATAACAACCCATATGATTCGTTGGAGGCATCTGAATCCAAACTCCAGTAGAAAGAGTTGCTTGTTCACTAGCCACTTTCCATACATAAACACGTTCATTTTTCGTGGAAACAAGATTCACTTTATATTTTAAATTAATATGAAATTATATTTGGTTAGCCTTATCTTCGATTAAATGACACCCCCATTAAAGATAAGTTTCAAATTTGGTGGAAACTCGGGTAACTATTTCTTTATTCCTTACTTGTTTTTCAAGTTTAGGAATATGTCGGACAAAAACAGTGTGTTAAAAATGTGGCAACCCAGGTGTTAACTTCTTGATGGAAAACTATTCAACTTTTCAAGCTTCATAGTCCCTTTATCTAATTATGATTCTGAAAGAGAGAAAAAAAAAACCCAAACAATGAGGGAAAAAATGGATACCTATCACTTCCTAGCTAGAGATTCGGCAAAGATGGGTGATTCTGAATCATTAGAATATTTTGGTGCCGACGGTCCATTGGTCGTTCGAAATTATTAGTCTACTAGTGAAAAAGTTTGGATATAAATCATTAATTGTATCACGAATATATATTAAGAGTTTATTAAGGTACTGAAGATGGATAAAAATTAAAATCTTTTGATGTATGTCATTCCATAGTAGAAGATGTTTCAGGAAAGAGAAAGAAATAATATCTTCAGCATATGGACTGAAGCAAGTATAGGTATACGTAGACCAAATGAATAAAACTTCGACGGAAGTTATAAAACCAAACATAACAATAACTCTATCACTTACAAAAAACGGGGTTAAAATGGATGTTTGTGGTAATTTTTTTGCTCACTGTTTATATACGTTATAAAAGCGTTTCAGCATAATTTCAAGTAATCTATATAGTATATCTAAGCATTAAACTCCCAATTCAAAAACTCTTCATTAAGTACTGCACTATTGAGAATTCAAACAACTTAATTGGTTATTTATTAGATGTACTTGTAATGGGTAGCTTTTTTTTTTTTGCCTATAGTTTGGCAGTAACATTAAATTCATATATATATATATATGTTTCAATTATTTTGGGCCATAAATATTCTTTTAAAAAATAATTTATTAACTATGATAGTCGATATCATATTATCAATAATAATAAAGAAATTAATCAATACTTGTAAACAATAAAACGTATTGTGCATATTTCATTTTGTCTCAACAAATAAAAAATACAAACAAGAAAAATTAAAATGTGGAAAGAATTAAAAAAACGAAAAGGGTAAAAAAAGTTGAGAAAATAAAAATAAGATGTGTGAGTGCTCACTTTTGCCCTATGTAGAAAAAAAGAAAGTAAACAAAAAAGGAGAGAATTTTTTATGATGGATATTATGAAAATATAAACTTGTATTTTGAATTATATTTATTCGTATTTTTTACATGGTTGGAAAGCTTTAAGAAAGATCTACAATTTTAGTCTCTATTATGTAAAGTAAAAATGACTTCTATCTTTAGGATTAAGTAGGTTAATTAATCATGCTACAAAAAAAAAAAAACAATCTTTATTTTCATGTTGATAATTATGAAAAAGTCAATGTCATATCTTAAAGATACTTGTTTGTTTAATGTGTCCTTTGCATCATTGAAAATCTTGGTGAAAAATCTACAAGTCAAATAGTCAATAAAATACATTTTTTTTGTAATAAAGAAAAAAAAAAGTTCAATACATTTTAATATGTTTGTTTCTTCAAAAGTTGTCCATGACTAAAAGATCGATGAATTAATGTCATGTAATGATAGTCGGTTATGGTGTTTCTTTTTTCCCCTTAATATTATCCAACTTGATTGGGTGCTAATGGTAGAACCGTTTCGGTGCCTAATGCATCATAGTCATAGCATTTCAATTTCTACAAGTCATTATTAAAAATAAAAAGCGAGCAAAGTTTATTTATGAGTTTTAGAGAGTGAATTAAAAGGTGGTCTTGGATTCATTTTTGGTTATGGTTGCCGGACATGAGAGGAGTACAAGGAATTGTGGTGAGTTTTCAGTTATCCGAAATGACTATTGTTATTGTTCCAGCACGTAGAAGTGTATCCTTTTATTCGTTTTCATTTCATAAAAGGACTACAGAGGAGTATAGTTTAATATGTTTTCAAAACTGATAATTAGATACGTTCTGCTTGTTGCTTGAGACCTTTTTCTGAACATATCTACAGATATATCTATCCATAGATATCTCTATAACCCATTCTAGCTTATTAACTAAGTTCGGTGACTAACATTAGCTATTATAAAAAAAAAAATCAACTCAAAAAATTGAATAAAACAAGAATAAATTTATTAATTTAAATATTAATTTAAATATTTAATTGAATAATTTTTATTTTAATTATAAAATTAATGATTTGAATTTAATTTTAATAAGAATTCAATTTTGTAATATTTCGTTATAAATTACAATTCAAAAATTTATGTTAGAATTAACGTTAATGATAAGATCTATTATCATTTTCACATGTTCTTGGAAATTTAGATTAGGAGAAAATTCTCTAATTTATTATCTATCATAAAATCTTTTATATAAATAGGTAAATGCTCGTTTCTATGGTGGATAACAATGATATGGTCAATCATTATAGGTATAATGATAGATGCTCTGGATCAAGTTATTATTATATCTTTTTTCTCTTTTGTGTTAATTACTCCTTTTTCTTGTATAGACGAACAAACAATTTCTATTTTCTCTACTATTTAGTACGATGACGAAGAATTAAATTATCACTATATTTCTTCATTTTCTACTTCTTTCATGTACAGGAAAAAACTCCAAGGAATTGCGGGTTTTCTACCAATTGGGACCCTCCCTTCACTCTCCCATGCAGATGGTGTAGGAGATTCATAACTACAACTCTTATTACAGGAGGCTTATCTAGCTAACATTTAGATTCGGCTCTACCTAAATTTTTTTGGTTTATTTTCGGCTCTACCTAAATTTTTTTGGTTTACTTTAACATTTCCCACTTGTCCGATGGTTGCCAAACAATTTTTGAATATCAAATGGACCTCCCAGATAGTAGCACTAAGAATAGTTAGTATTCCTTAATATGGCCAGGCAATTGGTACTCTTGGGTTCACTGATACTCGAGCTCACTCCATCCTTTGCAACCACCTTGTACTAAGTGTATGGTGATGATAGTGGCTGTCCATTAGGTACAGACATATGCCAATACACTTGCCCTGAAGCTGAGGCTATTATCTGTTCTTGGGTGGATAAAGCATGCCTGAAGACTCGAGAATGGAAGCCTCACTGCTTAGGTTACATTTCCATGTGCCTTCTGTAAAAGCCATCACGTGCGAATTGATCATTAGGAAGAACTATGTTACGCTATGGGAAAAATTACTAGAATCAAGCTTTAGTTAAATTTTTGTAAGCACCGGTGAAAGCCATTAATTACTTAAGCTTCACAGCTACCAATCTTTCCTGCCGTGCTAGGTTGCAAAAGGCAACATTACTGTTGTCACAGAACATGAGCATGTCGCAGAAAATACTTAAAAACAAAAACGTTTTAGATTCTTTTTTTTCCTCCAATAACCGTTATTATTT
Source organism: Glycine tomentella (assembly GCA_007407185.1). Taxonomy (NCBI): domain Eukaryota; kingdom Viridiplantae; phylum Streptophyta; class Magnoliopsida; order Fabales; family Fabaceae; genus Glycine; species Glycine tomentella. Next base: position 1,540,091 of record PYAF01003410.1, on the reverse strand, counting down.
TATTAGGAAACTATCAACGCAATCACCTAAGAAACTTTGTAAGATGTGTCCCTAAAATTAATGGTTAAAATTTATATTTAAGCAAATATTATGGTACAGGACGATCTGGGTAGGGCATTTCCCTGCCATGTATTTTGAATCCCACATATCCTTAGTGCTGAGCCAGTAAGTGATAGTGAAACCTCGAAAACGAGGACCAAAATAACTCGCCAATGCAAATAAATTGTTACATTGCCACATGGGATCAAAATGAAGGCGGTGGTTCCCTACCTTGAAGCATTAAATAAGAGATTCTGTTTCACAGCCAATTAAAAGCTGCGACATCTGTATATGCTGCCTCAAGCTCAACCCATCAAATGTTCAAACTCCTGGAGGTGAAAAAAAAAAACACCGTGTTAACATTGAAATTATAAAAATAAACAAAAGTAGAAACATAGCCTAGTCTGACAATTCACTCTTCAACATTCACAGCAAATGCAGTTCACTAGTCCATCTTCTCCAAACAGGGAACCAAACTAAAGTTAAATATAAAATTGACATTATCTAACAAAACAAATTATTCTTCATATGCATTGCTTTTCATGTAGTTTGTGTAAGCAAGCATTGAGGGAGGGGATAAGATAAGATAAGGATGGGAACCTGCAGGCTTATTTTTCCACATCAATTCTTGTGTAGCATGAATACCCTGAAATGGGATCAGGAATTATGATTAGACTAAAGGGGGGCATAATAAAATGAATGAAAAGTGCGGGAAGTGAACTATAATACCTGTGAGTAGCGTCCTGGATCACCGGCAGAAATAACCGATGCCTGTAACTGTTTATATCCCACTTCCTGAAAAGCCACACAACTTTTAGACATACACAACAAAAAATGAGACACTTGAAAATTAGCAACAGGGGAAACAAGCATAGACCACGAGGAAAATCATAGAGGTTTTATTACTGTTAAACAAATGTTAACAAAAAATGGTGTTACCTGCACGTTTTGAGGGCCTGTAACTCCATATGCCTGGAACTAGAATAGGACCAAAGGAAAGTCAGTAATACAAAATCACTTTTCAATGTCAAAAAGGAGTATGTCAATATGTCAGATGCTTACCGAAGAAGACAAAGAAGGCTGCTGTATTTGTTGCTGTTGGAGAACTTGTCCTTGGAGATGAATTTGAGGCTGAACCTGTTGGATTTGTGGAACTTGCTGGGCAGGTAGAATTGAGGGTTGTGACTGAGTTTGAGACTGCTGAACAGATGGCCTTTGCTGTTGCTTTTGCTGTTCAAATAATGTCAACTCCTCAGGTTTCTCCCACTGTAGGTTGGTTCCAGTGAACGTTAGTTCCACAGGTATAATTAAAATAGCTAAAATAATGGCAACTAAAATAAATTCCTACCCGGCTTTCACCAGTGACACTATTATAGTAGTACTTGAAGCCTTCAGGAGATATATGTTCTGTCCAATTACATTTGACAAGAGCCATATTCTGGTTTATTGCTGGTAAGGCAGAATTAGCAGGTGTAGATGAAGGCACATCTGCAGCAGGTGCAGCTGCAAGAGTGCTGGCCACTGCTTGTGCTACAGGCCCAGGCCCAGCCCATTGCAACTGCAGAAATACAAAATTGGCACATAATCATAATTATGAAAGGTTGAAAGCATCCTTTAATACACCCTAGAAATTATAAGGGATACATCCTAGCATCATGAGGAAAAAAAATATTTATGTTTACAATCAGTTTAGTTAGACACCAAAAAATTCTTATCAAATCAAAAAATCTATTTTAAAGAATACAATAGAAAAACTGCAAATATAAAAAAAATGCAGTACAACTGATTTGAACCAAACTTCATAGATCAGTCTGACCAAAGCAAATTAAGCAAGAATACAGATCAATTTGTGAAACCTTGTACTAGGCAAGATATTCAAGAGGAAGTGATGGATGAAGGCTACCACATGTGTGAAAGCTTGTAATGGAACATCAAGGTATTTCCCTATCACGGTAAATGTTCACCAAGGTTTAGCTCTTAATCTTTATCTCTTTGCCTTAGTGATGGATGAACTAACGAAAGATATTCAAGAGGAAGTGTCGTGATGTATGTTTTTTGCAGATAATATTGTGCTTATTGATTAGACCAAAGATGGTGTTAATAGGAAATTGGAATTGTGGAGAAACACTTTGGAGTCTAAAGGATTTACGATAAGCAAGAGCAAGATGGAGAATATGAAATGTGAGTTTTCGAGGATAAGAGATGGTGATCAAGACACAGTGCATCTACTTGAGCAAGAAGTACCCAAGAAAGATATTTTTAGATACTTGGAATCAATGTTGCAAAAAGGCGGTGAGATTGATGAGGATGTAAATCATAGAATTAAAGCAGGGCGGATGAAATGGCGGAGTGCATTAAGGTTTTTATGTGACCGCAAAATTCCCCTTAAGTTGAAAAGAAAATTCTATAGAATAACTATAAGACCGGCAATGCTATATCGAGCGGAATACTGACCATCACATAGGCAACATGAGCATAAAATAGGGATAGCAAAAATGAGGATATTAAGGTGGATGTGTAAATATACGAAGATGGATAAGATAAGAAATGAGGATATTCGACGAAAGGTATCGGTGGTACCGGTATGTGAAAAGATAAGGGAACATATATTGAGGTGGTTTGGGCACATTATGAGACGGCCATCGGATGCTCTCGTAAGAACAAGAGTTTGTTACCAAGAGCTCAACACAGAGAGGTAGTGGTAGCCCGAAACTTACCTAGGAAAAGATAGTTAAACAAGACCTAATGGAGTGAGATATAGATTGACAAATGATATGTCCTAGGACGGAGTGGAGAAAAGCTATAAGCTTGGTGGAGGATTAAACTCATTAGTAGTTCTATGTTCCAATCATTCTTTTGTTTTAGTTCTTTTTTTCTCTCTTCTTTCTTTCAACCCTTTTTGTCTCTTTTATCTTATTTCCACTTTTTTCTTCTCATCTCTCTTTCTCTTTCTGTCTCATTTCCAATTTATCATTAAGTTCACCTACCACCGACCCCAATTAACTTGGGTTAAAGGTGCTACTGATGTTGATGTTGTACTAGGCAAGATGTGGAACAGCTAATAGAATTCAAACTAAAATCTAATTAAGGCAGAGAATTTAGCAAAAAATACCTGCTTTTTGGTAGCTTCTGCATTTTGCTGCAATGTTAATGCTTGACTAGAAGGTTGCATCATCTGTAATTTTTGTTGAAGCTGGGAGAAGGCCTGCTGAGATGAATGAAAGCTTGCTTGCAAAGTCTGTGTTTGTTGTGACAACATCTGAGCTAACGGAGAAGGGGATTGCTGAAGTGGCTGCTGCTGCACAGAGGGAGGAACTTGCTGTTGATTTGGAGTAGTTAATGCAGTATGAGATTGCATGCCGGTATCAAGATGAGTCTGAGGAATTGCAGCAGACAAAGCACTCTGTTGAGTTTGGGGCTGAGAAGTTAGAAACTGTCCACTTACTCCATGTATCTTCTGAGATGGAAGAGGACCAGCAGAGAGAGGAAGTTGTGGCTGGCCATGCTGCCTAAGAGATGTTTGTGGATAGGGAACTGGTGCTTGAGGGTACAACTGGTGGGAAGGTGGCATTTCCTGAGATGACTGAACAGGTTTCTGCAATGGTGATATTTGTTGATTGACTGGTGGAATTTGTGGCATGGGCTGATTGAATTTCTGAATGTAAAATAAATTTACTAAAATGTTTCAAGCTACCAAAGAGGAAGTGAAGCCTAATTATTAATTAATCTCAATTGTATGCAGAGAATATTAGACAAATATACCTGTTGTGACATCGGCGTAGACTGAACTTGAAAACGACCATCTATGGGGCCTCCTAAGCTTGTCATAGGACCGCCCTATAATTGTTTAAGCATTAGTATAAGCAACAGATGCCATGAATGTTTTGAAGAGCAAAATACTAATACTTGAAAAATAAATTAATTAAAATGGTGGAACAGTAACACAAACGAATGCATCTAACCAGCAATTAGTGAACAATATTTTCTCAAATGTCCAATTTAATTCAAATTTAAATATATTATAGGGAAAATTCTAGCAACACACTCTTTCCAACACCCTATTGTAAGGTTATATACAATCGGTCCCATTAAACAATGTTGGTTTCACTCCCTGTTTAGTAGGTACTATTCCCTATTTAGTAGAATCCACTTGCATTTTACACAATAATAGTCTTAGTAGATGTACACAACCTCACCCCACATGCAGAGGTTATTTTTATCTCAAGATTTGAACCTGTGACCTCCAAGTCACAAGGTTGCTCCCACCTTGTGCGGTTTTGAAAGGGTAGATGTATGCAACCTTACCTCGCAATTGGAGAGGTTATTTCCAAGATTTGAAACTGACCTCCAAATCACAAGGTTGCACCTTACTGTTGCTTCAAGGCTCACCCTCTTGACTAAGTTGATTCCATTATTTATTTATTTATTTTTTACAATAAAAGGTAATGAGACAGTGCAGTTTCACTCGATATAGTGGAGTTTTAGTAGTTACAAAAAGACAAAAAAATGACTTAACTGCCTCTCACTTCACAAAACATCCAGAAGGCAACCATAGATGTATTTCAATTGAAGGATTTAAGTGAATTTTTTTTTTTTTTTGATCGGCCAATGTTAGTTGTTAAATGTTAGTATTTTTGTCAGTGGAGGGATTCGAACCCACGACTTCTCCCTCCCACCCTTCCTTCCCCTCTTCACTTTTTTTTTAACCACCCAAGTGACCCAACCAACCTTATATCTCCGAAGGATTTAAGTGAATAATGTGCATATTCAAGATTATATCTATGTTGACACATAAAACTCAAACATTTTATTGCTGATTAAAAAAAAACTCAAACATTTGTTTTTATCATTCTTCTAATTGCATTAGTTGACCAGAAAAAATAATAATGTTCATGCTCTACTTGGCCAAACTTTATGGAAATTTGCTGAGTGCTAACAGTTTAGCACCAAAAAAATCATAGCATCCGCAGACTATGCGAAACTAAAGCAACAATAAGAATTCAGAAGCACAACATTTATTTTGAAATTGGGGAGGCATTTTGCATTGGATATTTGGATTTAGGGTGAACCAAATTTATACTTACAGCATCTGTAGGCAATGCCATGTCACCAGATCTTGGAAGCAACGGTGGCCCCATGCCATGAAAACCAGCATTAGAAGACGGCCCCATATTTGGTGGATGCAAGGGACGCCAAGCATTAGGGGGAGGCATACGATCACCCATAGGATCTGTAATATTGGATGGATGTCTGCAAATAGGAATTGCAGAAGAAATCATTGTAACAAGTCCTAAGATGACAAGAATTTAATAGAGGAACCATGCGAGAGGTAGGGGAAGTAAAGGTGGGGAGGATACCTTGTGCCTGGTGCATCAAATCTAGGACCAAATCCTGGGCCTCCAAATGCAAGACCCCTGAAGCAAGCCAAACAATTTTAAAAACCTCTTGTTGATATAGACATAACATGCATTTGAATCATAGCACATCTAACAAGATACAAGGTCACAACAACAGTTTGGTATCGACGGACTTGTTTACTTATGTATCTTTATTTTTGCATCAAAGCAGCAGCTGATTCATATTATACACAAAAATGTCAAGAATATTATTACGTCAAAGGTCCTTATGTAATTCAAGTCCAAAATGAAAGAGAAATTCCTTCCCTTCACCCCTGAGTAACAAAAAGTGAACAAGTCCCAACAATGAATAAACAACTTGTTGGAGTAAAAGATCAGGATTGAGGAAAAATCCCTTTTGTCAACTTATACAACAAATACTAGCCTTGTTTCAGACCTCTTCCATTTGAACAGAGCCTTTTTGAAAATGTGGGCTAACCAGACTGAAGAAAGCAAACATACCAGAACCTATTGTTTAAATTCAAACTGCCAACTAAAAAGAATGTTTCTTGCCTAGGCTTGATTTCATATTCATAAGTCAATTTCTGGGTCAAGTTTAAAATGTCCATGGCTCCATGCTTTGTTTAATTAAATAGCCTTAGAATGGATTTTATGCTTAAGGATTATCAATTAGCTAGGACAAACCTGGAATCTCCTTGACGAGGCCTTTTAGGATCAGCAAACCGGACAATTAGAGGCTGCTCACAACCCTATGCAGAAAAATGCAAGATTAACCATAGTGCTTTCATAAGAAGAATTATTAAAAGAGAAAAAATATTTTTTTTTCTCTTACTCTCATTGTGTAGATTCCATTAAGTGCATTAATTGCTGCCAGAGCCATATCTCTGTGTGCGTATTTAACAAAACCACACCCTTCAACCAAAATAAGGGAAAATGTTATCTATTCAGTATTGCCATCAAATCACAAACACACATACAGAGACACAAAAAGAAGTAACCCTAGAATAAAAAACTATGATGCCTCCAAACATTGAAGGGAACAGTAAAAAACAATACCACTCATTACACCAACCAATTCATACTTTCCTCGAACAATTATGAAACTGAAGCATGGAAACCAACCCCTCACCCCCATGATTTTGCCCCCATCCCCTACCCAGTTTCCAGCTAATATCCCATATAGGTAGGAAACATACCACGACTTTGTTTCTTCTCATCGCGCATAAGATAAACATCTTCAACCCGACCATATTTTGAGAAAATCTGACACGAGAGAGTGAGACACCATCAATTAGTTTCATGTTAACAATAACAGTAAGTTTAACATAATACTATAGAGATATTAAATATTTATTAGAGAAGTTAGCAATTCATTAATCACAGACATCAGTTTCCTTGTGCCTAAGTTTCCCTTGTGCAAGACAATAAAAAAATTGTCCCATTGAAAATACTTGTATAACAGTCTCGTGTAAAGTTTGATTGCAGCAGGAAACATACTTCCTCAACTTCCTTTAAGGTAGCCTGTTTGTTCAGAGAGCCCACAAATAATTTGTACTCAACAGCACCTATCATATAAATAAATCAATTTGAATAAACATGAAACAATCAGTACAATCATCAGATGACTAATAACAGTGATGCACTCACAAATACAAAAAGCACATCCATGCATAAATTCTTCCACTATAAGAACCTAATTTTCACAAAAATTGGCTTCAGAACATGTTCAGATGAAAATAGTATTGCTAGTTTTTTTTTTTTTCTTTATCAACTAATTAGCTGTTCAAACTCAAAAGTAAATCTCACTAGCAGTTTTAAATTATTTTGGTAAAATAATAAGTGAAACTACTACAATATACAGGAGGTTTAGAACATATGAATAAAGTTAATAAAAGGGACAAGTATAAAGTCCCTTACTTCATCACAAGTTTCCATATGTAAAAGATGTTTCAAACATTTTATCAGATTTCATAAGGTCCACTGATGCAGAAGATTGACAATCAGTCCAGAGAACTCTAGATACGTTTTAATTTGTAAAGAGGAAAAATTACAACCATGATTATGGATACCTTAACAGTACTCTTATTTAGGTCTTGTGCATACGAAACATGAGGCAGTAAGAATTTTCAAGCCTATTCAATGTCAATAAATATAAATAGTTACCGAGGCGTTCCCGTTCACCATCAGCATATCGAACTTGGATTGGACCAACACCCTAATCATAAGATACAAGGGTCAGAAAATCACTAACTATAAGTTGTCCTCACTATTTACTATCTAGGATTCAGAAGCACAACAACTCACTCCAGGAAGAGTATGTTGATTGTGCAATGCTCTAATTGCCTGATCAGCTTCTTCTGAGGTAGCATATTTTATGAAACAACAACCTGCATAACAAAGATACTTCATACCAGTTTCATTAAAATAATACCCCCCCCCCCCCCGCGCAATAGATATCAATAAAAATAGATCCACAAAAAAAAATGGCAGAAAAATGATAGAGCAAATACATTGTGGTTCTATATTAAACCTTTTTTTTGCTTAAAAATACTTAGCAGTCACAAGCCCAGATAATCAATGGGCGACAGTAACTGTAAAAAATTAAGGCCGTCATACTCATAGTCTTTTACTTATTACTCATCAAACAAATGAGATTGATTCTTCTGGTGTATTTTGTAACAACTATTTGGGAGAAGACAAGAGACTAAAGAGAATTCATAAAGGGATAGAACAACCAAATTATATTTGAACACCTAGTTTTTCATAAGGCTTCAAAGCCAGATGAATCCAAAGATTAAGATCTCATAAAATTTTCAGCTGAGCTCCAAGATAATCTCATCACAAGCGACAAGGCAAAAATCATCCAAGCATCAAGATATCACATTATAGTTCCACAATAATCTTATTAGAGTATGCTTGATTCTATATTGCTCACAACATTCTAAAAACAACTGCCAGTAGCAGACCAAATGGCTTAAATGCTCTTATAGATTATCTAAAAGGCACTAGAATTTAAATATTTCATGGACTAGAATTTTGGTTCCATCTATATGTTGCACACATTCAATGCAGAATCCACATCAAATTTAACTAGGATCTTATGTGTCCAATATAGAATTCTAAAGAGAGCAATTCATCCACACAAACAAAATATGGCCTGTGGCCAAAAGCTGCTTGAATTTTTATGTCACTAACCAGTATCATGCAGATTTATCAGCATTCAATGGGGCACCTTACAAGTTACTCCAGCCACAGTTGAACTTATCAATATATGACAAGCACATAATCATTAACTACTTTTTTGTTAAGCAAATAAACTGCTATTTCACATCTCCTATCAGAGTCTGACATCATATTCTCTGTGGGTTTATACTTCCCCAAAGCAGAAAAAAACTAATAATTAACAATAGATTACTCAGAAAAACTATCCATGAGTAGAGGCTTAACTAAAGCCACCGCGTTGCATAGATCCACACAACTGAACCAGAAATACTCACCCCATGTACTAAATATTAACATGTCCACAATCGATAGAATCTAATGATTTCTGACATTGGATATGACATTCATACTCAAACAGTTAAACACAAATGTAGTATAAAAATCAGACAGATTTTCTCCTGCAACTGAATATTGTACGAGCTTGTAATAAATTCTTGTGATGAAACACAACTGTGAATCCAACTTTAGTATCAAATAAATAAAGGCAGAAGCACAGTGCTACATGATATTTCAGAGTCATGGAGAATCAAACTTTCCATGATGACCATTTGAACAACTATATTTCTTGGCATAAAACTTCATGCACTAACAGAATACTCACTAAAAGTATGATGGACCAATTGGCAGCAGATCCAGTCAAATGTGGAAATACTTATCCAATGCCTGTCATAACTTTAAAATAAAATTATATACAGATCATCAATGTTTTTCTCCCAAACCCATGCATTTCCAATTGCAAAACAACCACATGGCATCTAAAAAGGATTTGAGTTCGAGAGGAGCGGCATCATTATACATAATCACAGACATCACATCACCAAGAAGCAACATCATTGTTCAAAACAAGCACCATATAGGAACATCAACTCCAACACATAAGCATAACAATAACGCTAAAACTACTTACCTAGATTTTGCAAATGAACTATAATCATCATCCATATTTAGTTAACCCAACTTCATGCCCATACCACTTCATTAAATCAAAGCTCATATACGACATTCCAAGCCATTCATTCAATAAATGCTTATTTCACCAAAACATGACAAACATTAAACCTTCAGAAATACATTGTGATTAACACCATTCAAATGTAATAATCCAAGTTTTTCCTCTGTTCCCTTAGTACAATAACTGACTCCTAAAATTTTGACATAAAATAATCTACAGCTATGGCAACCGACACTCCAACTACAATCAAATGTTGGGTAAAGCCCCCACTGCTGCTGCTACAATTGCAAGATCAGGATCTTTTGGTCCTCCAAGATCCCATCTGCTATACAAAGGGCAGCTTACAGGTTTACATGTTGTGGCTCCTTCAGGTATGACAGGACGAGGTAAACAAGGGTGGAACCAATACTAACAAGTCTGAACTTGTTGCATAAACAAACTGAGAAGATGATGAGCTTATTTTCTCTACCATCAGCCTCTCAAAGGACCTGAAATAAAGTGTATATGAATCAAAATAGTCTCATAATATAAAAATAACAAATACCTTGATGTTGTCCTGTCTTTTTATCTTTGATGAGGGCAACTTCAATCACGTTCCCATGTTCCTCAAACAAAGGGCGAATCTGGCATCAAATAATTGTGTCAAGATAATAAGTAATCATTAATAAACCAAACTAAACTAAAAGTCAATATCATTTAATGTACAGAAAATAAAAAATCATTTGGCAGTAGAACTTACATCTTCTTCAGTGGCTGTTCGGGGAACAGATCCAACAAAAAGTTTGGCAAAATTTCCACCATCTAAACGATCTGAAAGGGAAAAATGTGTCATTTGTTTCCATTACACCAATGCTATAACTGTTGCCGAACTAGAGAGACAGCAAAAACAATAAGGAAAAGTTACAACAATAACTGAAACAACTCAAGGCCGTGACAAAACATACAACCACCACCAAGCCTTGTCCCACCCACCAGTTGCCATTTCAGACCAACACAATAAGTCAATCACCACATATCATTGGAGCTCCGCCCAACATCCCCTGGAAGTAAATTAGAAAGCAACATAACCCCTAAACAATGCTGCAGCATCCCAACACCCAAAAAAAACGTCGTTTCCCACAGAAACAAATGCCAAGGGCAGCATTGTAAAATATCCAATTGTTGACCGTAAAATTAGCACTCTTAAACCCTAATTCCTACCAGTAGCTTAAAGACCACTTTCATGTTTGTATAAACTCCTCTCCTCCTGTCGTCCATTTGCACTTATAGGAGAACAGAATCAGATACGATGAAATTAACTTCTCCCATAAATTAAAATTATTTCTCCCCATCATAAGTTAAAATGAACTTCTCCCATATTTTCTTCCTCCTATAAAAAAATTACTTGCTGAAAAAGTTTATCCAGACAGAACATATATCCTCAACAATATCCACAGAAAAACAAAAGCAATACACTCAACATGCCCCATGTCCAAGCAACCCTAAAAGCAATAGCCATTCCAAGAAGTTGCAAAGATTACTACAAAACAGCAACCGCAGCAATTGAAATCTGTAGAAAACAAAAACTCTCTATTCGAGACTCAATCTTTAGTAGCAATAACTCCGCAAGCCAAACAACTGAAAGGGGTAAAAAGTGAATAAAAACTCACCGGGAGAACCGCCACCGCGTCCGGAGAAAGGAAACCCTCGCTTCTGGCCAGCTAGCGGCGGCGGCGCCTGGTGGCCGTTGAATCCGAAATCCCCAGGACCCTCGCCACCCATCGGCCGCAATCCGCCGCCCATGCCGGGGGAGCGACGCGGGGGACTATCGAAGGCGCGGTGGTGCGGAGCAGCGCCAGAGCGGAATCCCCCGGGGCTCCGGCGCGCGCTGTGGTAGCTCATCGGAGAATCAGAGAAGCGCGAGTGAGAGTTGTTGCCCCCCCTGTTGGAGTGACGATAGTTATTATTGTTGTTGTTGTGAAAATCATTGATGTTGCTGTTGTAACGTTCTCCTCTGTGTCTATCCAGCTTGGCTTACCAGAGCGGAACCCTAACCGAAACCCTAGAGAGCGAGAGAGAGAGAGAGAGAGAGAGAGAGAGAGAGGGAGAAGTGAGAGCGTAAGGCTGAGTTAAGTTATGTGTTCCTTTGCTCCGGTGGAGTGACACCTCTTTCTGGCTACGATGCTATGCAACACTAAATACAACACAATCATAAATTCATATTAAATAAATAATAACGAATGAGACGACGAAGAAAGGAAGGACGACTTGACTTGTGTTTGTTTTGTTTGTGGGCTGGGGGCTTTTTATTATTACTGGGCCACCTACCAGCCCACTCCCTCCTTCCTTATCTGGGCCCTTTTAGTATCTTTCTATTATTTATTTTTTATCAGTGAAAATTAAAAACAATGTATCACTCAAACATGCATTTTGTTCAACCAATGAGCCAGATTTCTTGACCATGCCTGTCTATTAAGTGCTGTGATTTCAACTTTCAAGTTTCAACACTTTGCATATCCTTTTCTCCGTCTATCATAAACTTTTGTGTTTTTGCCTTTCTCTTTTTTACAGTAACGAAATTATAAAATACTTATAATTCAAAAAAATGTATTTTGCATTAGTGTTTTGCGATTTTCAAAAATTTAGGAATTATCATTTTATTGGCATTAAATATTTATTGCAGTATATTGAATGGTATTTCTTCGAGGATAAATTATCTTTTTAATACTTAAACTTTTTAATTATTTTGTTTTTAACACTTGAACTTTTATTTCTGTTTTTATTTCCTTAACTTTTTGTTCATCTTTGCTTTTAATCTTTAAACTTTTTATCCTTATTTTTAATTATTTTTAAGAACTAAAAGTAAAGATGAAAAAAAAGTTATGAAACTAAAAATAAAAACGTAAAAAAGTTTGAGAACTAAAAATATAAAAATTTAAAAATTTAAGGATTAAAAAGATAGTAAACTCTTTCTTTTATTATTTGAAATTGTTGATAAACATATACTGTATTTATTAAATTTAATAATATATTTTATTTTAAAATATAATGTTTAATAATATTATAAAAGTTAATTGTATATCATATTTAATAAAGTTAATAATTGATATATAAGGGAAATCGTTGATAATTGGATTCATGTAAAGAGTTAAGAATAACCAAAGTGTTGCATCCATAATTAAAATTTAAGAATCCCGTGGTCTCGTCGTGATTTCATGGATTTAACAGGTGTCTAATTAACCCAAAACAAAAAGTTCCTGAAAAAAGGAGACATATTTTTCAGTCCCTAAGTTGGTTGGTTCAGCCATACCAACCAACTTCGATTTAGGATTATTAATTTTTTGGTGTTCAAATTTTATGCAATGCCGTGGCAGTGGTAAGGCCAATTAGGACATTGCCTTAGGCCTCTCACCAAGCTCTTAATTTTATATGTATTTATTAGAAAATATAAATATAAATTATTAGGTAATATATTTTATTATATTATTTATTATTATTTTGTTAGTAAAATTATAAAATTTTAATATATGTATATGCATAGATATATTATAAAGCATTTGAGAAGTTTATAATTCCTTTGAAAATTATAGAAATTAGTTTTCATTTACTTTAAATTAAAAAATCATATTAAAATTAATATAGTGATTAAATTTTATAAAAAGAATATGATGTATATTTTGATGAAAATGAGAGTGATGAGAATACACATTTTTCTTTAGTGTAAAATATAAAATTACTTTTACTTTTTATTTAAACCATAATAATTGAGAATTATTAAAAAAAAGTGAATTGAAAAAAAAATATCTTTGAACTAAATTTAAGTTTTAATGAGATATTATTGGTCTTAATTTTTTTTCCTTAAATTAAAAATATTAAAAAAATACTGACAAAAAATTATTGTCTTATTAAAAATATTAAAAGTATATTAAAAAAATTAATCCTTTGTATATGCATCTAATGTTTATAAAATATAATCAATAATAATTGCAATTGTTGTCATTGTTAAAAAAATTGAAAAATATTTTTTCTAGATTTTAAGTTGAGATTGTTTATGTTGTAAGATATAGTAGAATAAATTACTATTGAATGAAATGTAAAAATATTGCTGGAATATTAAATTTTAATTAACAATTTTTACAAAAAAAAAAGTGGAAGAATAAAATGAAAATAAATAAGACTCAGTACAAAATTTGCCTAAGGCCAAAAATTATATGGATACGGCCCTGATTTTATGCATATACATCACTTTAGCCATTTCTATGTGTAAATACTTCTTACATTAATTTTAATTTTCCACAACTTAATTTTAATATTTATGTAGCATATTTTTCTGCCTTCCCTTTTTAACGTGTCATTTGTTAGATTTATTACTTTTATTTGACAATCTTCTATCCCTTTAAGGATCTGTACACTTTTTTTTTTTTGAACAATTTGAGAATGAGAAAAAAATAAGTTTTAATCGACTGACTGATTCCTCAAAGTATGAGATTCATTTAAAATGATCATATCTTTCAACAAATGATATTTTATATGCATAAATTAGAAATCAAACCATTAATTATATGTTTAAGTAACAATATTATATATTAATTATGTCATAAATGTATCGGTATCACCACCTATATTTGAACACGTATAACAAAGGCTAAAGCCCAATCAATAATAATTAAGCATTGGGGATGGATACTTTGAAAGGCATCTAGTAAAAAAATAAGTGTTGTCTTGGGTAAAACTTTATTCAATCGTGTGCAATACACAATATATCATCTAAACATGTTAATTGTTATTTGATTGTTCATTTGTTGAGATTGCGTTATATATTATATAAACCATATATTATATAAACCAAATACATTGTAAGTTTGTTGTTTTGACGCAATAATGTATATAGGTTTACGAAGTAAGTTATTATAATGTTGATTTAAATTGTTAGTTGCTAAATTGTTTTTTGGTTGACATGCATTAGAAAAAACGGACGATGAAATATTTGCCCTCAAAATGGTGTAAATATTAAAAGTAATTCAACAACTTGGGTTAAATGTAAGAATAAGATTTTATCTATAAAAGATGAAAGAATAAGGTTATTGTCTCTCTAGTTTAACTATTCACATTTCTCATTAATTACTTGTAATTTTATAATAAGTTTAAATTTCAGACATTATTGATATAGAAAAATTTAGACTATATATCAGCCAATTAAAAAGTACTTTTTCAAAGTTCTAATTCAATTAGTTGGTTGAAAAAAGTCGATAAATTATTATAAATTTTCAGTCATTATCTTTAATTTATATGGATAAAAAAATTTAAATATATACTTTATATAAGACATAATAATCTATTAATCTACGATGATTGTGAATATAAAAAAATACTTACTCTATCAGCGTGTTATAATTAAGTTCAATTATAATTTTTATTATTACCTTATTTTTAATTATTAATCAAGCATAGTAATGGATGAGTAAACTAAAACTTTAATTTGTAAACACACACATTGCTTGATGAATAACAATTTGCAATTAGTCAGTAAAACAATCTGCGATTATAATTCTTCAAAATTATCTATAACAACATAATATATAAAAAGAGATATTTCCTTTTAGTGTCTAATTTTATTTGACCTATTTTATCTCTAAATTAATCAAAAAATTGTCACCTATTATCCTTTCCTTCAAGTATTCATGTGTAATTGTAACAACATAGCCGAATGAAGAGAGTGGTATAATAACAAAAGTCAAAATATGATTGTAAAAAAGAAATTAAGAAAAAAACAACACCACCTCACATGTATACAACCTCAACTGACCGATCATGGGTTAATATGCTGAGTAAGTAAAGCTGATATGTTCTTATTTATTTACACATTATTTGCACTGTTCTCAAACTTTTTTCTCTACCACCTTACTTCACATAAATAATTTTTTGAATGTAACCTATCTTGTTTTTATTTTTTTCATTGTTGCTGGAGCCACTTTGCATATCTTTTTGAATGTTGCACATACGTAATATTCAACTACTTTTAGGTTTCCATCTAATCACAAGCTCTTTTCTATTTTTATCTTTTTAATTTATTTCAGGTTCTTCTGTTTTTAACTTTTAAGTTATTGTTTCTTCCTTCTTAATTTATTAATTTTCATTCAATTTTTTTTTAATTACGGTTCTTTATAATAACTTATAGTTTCTTTTGTCTCATCCCTTCTTTTAATCTAAATCACCGCTAAAATTGACATTTTTTCTTTATTGTAACTTTCAATTCCTAAATCTCTTTTATGTAATTTTTTTCCCTCTCGCTCAATTCGTTATTAGAATAAATTTTATAATTAGTATTGCATTTAAAACTGATTTTAAGTTTTATGATTGAATTTATTATGACTGCATTAATAAGTTATTTTAACATAACTAAAATGGAATAAGACAATAATTGTTTACAATGTCACAGTTTTTTTATAAAAAAAACAAAAATCATAAAACACAAGTTAGATATATCCTTAATTTTGACCAAGGACAAACAACTGATTTTAAAATCATCCCTTTTTGAATATGTATGTTCACCTATGCTAAATAACCGTTCATTTTGTATAAAAAAAACAACTGCTCATTTTAAATATTTTCTTGAAACAAAATCTAATTTTTAAAAAATGACAGATTTTAAATAATAACAGTTTATTAAAATATCCAATAAGAGAATAGTGGAGAAGTTTTGAAATTTTAAATTTAAATTAAAAAACAGTTTTTTTAATTAATTATACTAATTTGAAATATAAAAATTCCTAAAATATTGCAGATTAAAAATAATACTTATTTATTTTTAAAAAGATGAAAAGAGTATTGGGATAGTTTTGATTTTTAAAATTAAAACTACTTCATCTAATCAATAAATTCAACATAAAAAATTTTAAAAAAATATTACATACACAAAGAGAAATTAAACAATAGTTACATAAAAAATGATTTGAAAAAATTTAACTATTATATAGGGGTGTTCACGGATAGGGATCATCCGTGAACTCGAACTGATTTAAACCTATCCGAACTGGTTGAGTCATTTATATATTTGGGTCAAAATCAAACCGAACCGATTAAAACCGTTCATTTACGGGTTAGGTCACATGTTTAGATTTACAGACCTGATGACCTGATCTATGAACCTGTAATAATAATATAAAGTTTATTATATATATATATATATTAAAAATTAAAAAAATAATTTGACAATAAAAAAAGTGTGGTATTATAAATGTTTAAGATTGCATTCAAAAATTGGTTAAAATCATATCTTTAAATTAGTATAAATAGAAACATATTTTAGTGTTCATGTATGCATTCCATTCCCAATAATATTAGAGTTTTAGAGAGTTTATATTTGCTTAACTGAGAGAAGTGTTGTGAGATCACATAGAAGTGTTTGACAAGTCTGATTGGATTGACTTCTAAATTTGACCAAAAGTCATTCGAATCGACCCATGAACACCCCTAAAATCATATGCATCTAGAGTAAAACTTTTCAGGGCAAAAAAAAATTGTAAATAGTTGAGTCAAAAACATAAATTTAAAAAATATATTAATTTCAACGAAAAACACTATAGTTTAATTAGGATTTAGGGTTTAAAAATTTCTTATTATTCATAAAGAAAATTTTAAATCCAAAATGCCAAAAGATAATTTTTATGAAACTTATTGAAAGTAACTAATTTTTTTTTAAGATTTAGACTTTTAAAGTTATTTTTAATCATATTTTCTAATTTAAAAAGTTATAATTTTAAAATTTAAAAATAATAATGAAGGATTAATTTTAAAAAACAAAAGAATAATTGATAAGAATATAATTTATAATTTGATTGGCAAAACTTTCAAATTAATATATTAGGGCGCCATCAAATAATAATACTTGTTTTTTTCAGCAGTAGGACTGTGCTCATAAATCCTCACTGAGCAAGAAAAACCCCAATTTCCCTCTCGACTTCCAAAACAGCAAATGGATTCTGGCAACTCTTCCAACACCGAGGTACCCCACGCTTCTCTCTTTCTACATTTTCCCTCCTTGCTTTTAAGAAAACATATTATCGAGAGTTCAGTCTCATTGTCGATATAAAGATCTTATTAGTAAATATGTATTTTAGTCTCTATACATATATATTTTTAATCCGTTTTAGTTCCTACAATTTTGAACAAAAGAGACTAAAACATATTAAAAGGTGTATGAATAGGACTAAAATGAGTAATTTCTAGGTGTAGAGATTAAAATGCAAAGATTGTACAGGAATAAGAACCAAATTTGTAATTAAGAAAAAAGATTTTTTTGACACCAAATGCTAATTGACACCTTAAGAGAGAAATAGAGAAAAATGTAGGTATGATAGGTGATATGATTTGATAGGAAGAGAGAAATAGAAAGAAAATAAGGGTGTTAATTAGGTGTTTTAAATTTGTGGGTATAAAAAAATCAGGACTCAGTAATTAAACTCCTAAACTTTATATGAATGAAAAAGTTGTTGATTTCGTGCGAATAGGTCATACTAGGCTCATAGGATAGTTAAATTGTTCTTCTATAAAGGATTAACTCTAACAATGCCTAATCAGTCTCCACCACGTGCTCCCACCCATCCAATTGCATCTTCTATCGACATAGCAGTCGCCGGATCCGAGTTAGTGGAGCGTGCCATGATAGTTGAGATCGAATCCAAGTTAGCAGAGTGGCGTGCCATGAGAGTAGAGATCCAATCCAAGTTAGCAGAGTAGCGTGCCATGAGGGCGGAGTTCCTATTCTTGATAGACAAACAGCAGACCAGGATGGAGAAGCAGCAGGTCAGGATGGAGGAGCAGCATGCCATGATTAAAGCAATGCACAATTGGTATCAACAGCGATATACGGGCCAGTTCCCGCCACCTGAGTGAGTTCTTTCTTTTCTCCCTATTTTTTTTAATTATTTACATCGGAAACAACAGACGAGTCTTGACACAACGATAAAGTTGTGTCTTAGTGATTTGTTGATCATGTCTCATGAGTTTGAATCTGGAAATAGCCTCTTTGCATATACAAGAATAAAACTGCATACAATATCCTTTCCACTTATATGCGCATAGTGTGGAGCCTCCGGACAATGAAATACATAATTTTTTTAATTTTAGTTACATCAAAAACAATGTAAGTTTTTAAGCTTGAGCTTGGGCATGATGTTCTAATTTTTCATTATTGCATTGCATATTTGTTTGTTCCATAGTCAACTCTAGTTTGCATTTGCATTGACACATTTGATAACCGTTGTCATAATTATGATTTTGTGTGCCTAATTGCTTCTGAAATTCTGGATATACATGGATTGAGAACCCAAATTTTTGTTGATTCATGTTATAGGCTGACAAAATAGGATAATATTTAGTTCCCTGTCTTGATGGTAGCCACTGATTTATATTTCTAAATGTGAGACTTGGGCCTTCATAGGGGTTGTTCTATATACAAATCACTACCTCTTTTTCTTTGATTCAGTGTTATTTTCCTATTGATTATGGTCTCCGGAACTTCTAACTTGAAACCCTTTCAACACCGAATGGAATTATGTCTACATGTTCTAATCTCCTTTTTAGGCTTTCTCCAGGCCTCAGAATATGTCATATGCTGTTCCTAGTTGGAGTTGCTCCCTTTCAAGGCTGAATGCACTACACTGACATTTGATGCCTTTTTTTGTTCTAGTCTTGTGTTTCTTATTTTCTTCTTGGTTTGGCCTTCTTTGTTTCATTCATTGTTTCAGGATCTAATGTGAAATATTAACTAGTGTATTTGACAGCTAGCATGTAGTGCAAATGTTCTTGTTTACATTCTTGTGTACATGTTAACTGCTAAGTGCTTGTATTCTAGTTATATAGAATATTAATGCATTATTTTTTGGACATTTTACTTTTAATGCAGAGTTGAGTTGAGTTGAGACTGCTGGTATGTTGGCTTCGAAGAAGATTGACAATCAGTGATTCGCAGGATAAACATTGACAACACGAGTGATTATGTTCTTTTTATTGAAATGGAGAACTATTTTATTTTCCTCTGTCGTGTTTGGCTAAATTTTGCCTCTATTTTCTTCTTTTAACTTTCTGTTGTTTGAACTCATGTACTCAATTCAGTCAGTTTGTTTAAATTTATTTATTGAAATAAGTATTAATTTTAATAAAATAAAATTTTATATATTTTTAGTATGTTTGTCTAAATTATTTCTGTTTAAATAAATTATTTTTTTCTTATTTTAAAAAACAAATCTAGTTTACTTCTTAAAAGTGTTTATTTTAAGTTTACACAAACTCATTCATTATTATTATTATCGGACAAACAATTCACTTATGTAACTACCTTCACTTGAATGGGAATTTTAACTTTTTAGGTAAATGGTATCATAGAAAATTTTGATTGCACCGTTCTCTTTTTAAAAAAAATACCGTGTGCATCTTATTTTTTTGAGAGATTCTTATGAGTGTGCTTTTGGATATGGCTAAAGAGAAAAGAATGGAAATCTGTTTTAGGAGAAAAATCAGTTTTTATTTTGGGTTTGTGATTCAAAAACTGTTTGAAATCAAACCGGTTTGTGATTCAAAACTGATGAAATCAAATCATTTTTGAACCAAAAACTGATTTATAAAAAAATCCAAATTGGTTTTTGAAAAATAGATATATATAATATTATATTATACACCGGCGGACCCAGGTTGGATTGAGGGTGGATAAATGCACTCCTCCATTTCAATAAAACTACTAATATTTATTCAAAAATATTATATTTTGCATCTCCTAATTTTATGTATTTAAACTTTCTTATCAATTCATTTGTGAGAGTATGTAAATATACTCTCTTATTTTAATAAAATACATATATTTATTTTCAAATTTTATATTTTGTACCTTTTATCTTCGTGTTTGAACCTAAGTATCTTATATGATAATGATAATTATCAAGTTTTTATTTTTTTTAAATAATTTACCCATACTGAGTATTAGATCCGCCACTGATATGATATTATATGTAGACACACTCAGATTCCACGATTCTTAAGATTTTGAAGTTGTTTGATGAATTAATTTATCATCCATTTCGCATATCAAGAAACTCCCACCGTGTATATATATATATATATATATATATATATATATATATATCATTTTAACACTAGTGTATTAACAAGCGATGATAATAAAAAATTATTTTTTTGTGCAAAAAGGACAAATTTAATCTTTATTGAAGATATGAAACTTAGTTTATTATCATAAATTCAACTATATTTTAATTTTTTAATCATTATAATATTAATATGAAATATTTATCAATTTTCAATAATTTTTTAATTATAATTTTTTCATTCGTAAAATTTAAATCCAATATCTTGTTTAAAGCATCAATCCAATGCGGTTTTGTTATCACAATGAATGTCACAAGAACTTACTTTCCCAATTACTAAATTACACACAACCACTAAAAAAATCCTGATAAAAAAGTACACACTACCAAGTACCAAAAAAACCCTCCACTAAATTACATGACATATGTGTATCAGTGTATCCTTGTGTTTTTTTATTTTATTTACGTATCCTTCTATTTTCTATTTGTCTGTTATAGATTATAAATTTATAATATATAATTTGGAGAGTCTTTTACAGTTTCACTATATCAATTATATATGCTTCATATTTTTTTTTTTTTTAGTGTGTTTAGTAAGATACTTAAGTCAGTTTCAAAGACGTACTAAAAAGTAAAATTGTTTTCCATCTCTACCCAGTTACTTTCTCTCTCTCCGAAAACTCAATGAGGGCGCTCATGAAAGGTGTTTGGTTGGTTTATGGCAGAATAGAAGAACATCGGTGATCTCGGAAGGTGTCAAGAACAGGATCTGCCGCGGTAGAAAGGAAGAGGAATTCGAGATGCTGTTGATTGGAGTGTATTTGGTTGTATGTTTGCAACCCCTTAAGGTGGATTAAAAACATTTTGGATACAAAATTAAAAGTGTTTTATAGAGTTTTTTTACTTAAAAAGACTAAATGTGTTGGACGTGATTCAGATAGTGAAAATTGATTTTGGTTGAAACTGGTCCGGAATAGCTTCAGCATCATGGATAATCAATTTTCATATTTGCTTCCTGGACTTCTCATTTTTGTCATTCACTCATTTTCATCATCAATGCACATAAAATAATATAACTATTCGGTGAACGGTGAATCGGTGAATCGGTGATGTTGCTGTGAAAAAACACTATTCGGTGTTGTTATTATTCCCTATATTCTGGTTGTTGTTTATAAAATAATTTGGTAACTAACTAATTCCATAATCAGTGGGGCACTTGAGATATTTAAGCAACCAACTGCTTTATTACCATAAAATAATTTTTGTATTGATTTATATGGATGGCTATACTAATTTAGTTTGTAAGTTTTTATCAAGGAGGTGCATTTTATTAATAATTTATATATCAATAATACAAAATACATCTACAGACAACTAATACCCATTTAGTAATTGTATACGCTAAATTAATTTTGATAGCTATTTTTCAAATATTATTAAATGTGAAAATCAATTTTCTAATATGTATCCAAACCAAAATCACGTTAAGAAAACAACTTCCAGGGAAGCAGTGGTAAGATTGAAAAAGTCATAAGATTAAAATCAATCAATATTTTATTTTTATTACATTAATTAAATGGTTGACAGGTGTCAGGTCTTGAGTGGGTCGGATGATGTTTCGCTTTCTTCTCTTCGGATGAAGTAGCATTTCTCCTCAGGGCAAAATAAAAGCAAGCGAAACTTTCCGTAGCGGCTAGCTGCGTTCATAAACCCTCATTTTCATTGCGCAAGAAAATTGAAGAGAAGCAAAACTGTTGCGAATTCGGAAGTAATAAAGTGATAAGAACAGCGTCGACTCATTTCTCTCCATATAGTCGTCGCAGAGAAGAAGAAGAGAACCTCTTCAATCGGAAATGGACGCCGGTAACGCTTCCGGAGATTCCAAACTCGACAACACACCCACGCAAATGGATTCGGATTCCGGCGCTCAAGTACCAACACGCTTCTCTCTTTCCACTTTCTCTATGTTCTCTCTTAGGAAACGAAATAGTAAAAAAAAAAAAAAGAAAATTGATTCCACTATTTAACGGGAAAGTATCAGTTCACAGTTCACAGTTAGGTGCGTTGTTGACTTCACGCGACTAGGTCATACTAGCCTCCTAGGATAATTAAATTGTTTTTCTACAAAGGAATAACCCTAACTATGCTTATTTAATTTGATGAGATTTTTTATGCTCATTCTTTGGTTCGATTTTGAAGGCAAAAGACAAAGAAAAGGAGGAACTCACTGAGAATATGAACAAGTTGCATATTGAAGGATCTTCGTCTGGAAGTGGATCATCTAACATCAGAAGAAAACCTGTCATCATTATAGTTGTGGGAATGGCAGGTGATTTTACATTTATATTTGATATGCCAAGTGTTGGAATTGTTTTTCTTTTTTATACTATGCTTTATGAACAAAGACCCAAAATAAATCTCATCTGTATTTTTAGGGAGTGGGAAAACAACACTCATGCATAGGTTGGTTTGCCATACACATTTGAAAGACATTCGGGGTTATGTGATGAATCTCGACCCCGCCGTCATGACACTCCCATATGCTGCTAACATTGATGTGAGAGACACTGTTAAATACAAAGAAGTCATGAAGCAGTTTAACCTTGGCCCTAATGGTGGAATTTTGACTTCCCTGAACTTGTTTGCCACTAAGTTTGATGAGGTAAAGTTGGCTTGTTAATCTCTTAAACTATTGCGAGTTGTGACATTCTTGTCAAATTAAGTTTTACCCACAAGGACATAGTGCTCTCAACGGGTGATCTTATTTGTATCACTGATTTAGTGATACAAATAAGATTGCTAATAATAGTGGTAATACACGATCCCTACTTCATTGTTAATTATTGAGGCGGAGAGCTTTCCTTGAGCTTCTTTGATCTTATGTTTTGGTTTTACTTTTCCTAATTAAGCTCTTGTTGATACAATTGAGATTCTTTTGTGTACAAGATTAGTGGCTCATTTGTGTCCTCATTTGTTTTTAGTCTTACAGTTGCACTGCATTTTTTAATGTTTATGCTCCTCATTTTCAGGTAATTTCTGTGATTGAGAAACGGGCAGATCAACTTGACTATGTTCTTGTGGATACCCCTGGTCAGATTGAAATATTTACCTGGTCTGCTTCTGGTGCTATCATTACAGAAGCTTTTGCATCCACATTTCCCACTGTAGTTGCCTATGTAGTTGATACACCCCGTTCAGAAGATCCCACCACTTTCATGAGCAACATGTTGTATGCTTGTAGTATCCTCTATAAGACAAGGTTACCTCTCATCTTGACGTTCAACAAGGTTGATGTAGCAGCACATCAATTTGCTTTGGAGGTATTGTTTATCCATAATGAATTTTCTTGTGTTTTGTTTTATTGAAAATGATGTGTTGGTTAGATTAGTTACTTCTTTTTTTTTCAATAATAGGATGTTTTGATCTCCTCACTCACTAACATCAGGTTGCGGTTAACTTGTAAAATCTATTTGCAGAACAGATTATCATATTACTTCAAATTATATTAACCTATGTTGATTTCTTAGGTTAAAAGTTGTTTAAACTATAAAACATTGTAATAGTTGGTTTTTTAGAACTGGATCTTATGTTTAAACTTTAAACTACAAGAGTGGGACATAATGACATGTGGGCTGTATCTATGAGTTTGTTTGGCTTCACAGTATAAGATTTTTCAGGACCAGAAAAGATAACATTCAAGTTGATGGAATCATTGTCCTATGAAGTGGGAGTTGGATATTAGTTATTCTCTTTTGAAAGATTTATCACTTTGGCATATTTATTTGTATCTCCCTTCTATTGCATGTCTATGACTTTAACAACCATTGCATGTAAAAGCACCAATCAAAAGGGCTTATGCTTAGCGGAGCTTGACATTGCTTTCAATTGGAGAAATTGAAGTTAAGGCCAAGAAGTAATTTAAATTTTGAGAGTTTGGAGTGAAATGAAAAACAATATTGATGGAGATACTTATTAATTTCCCCTTTCATGTTGGAGAGTTTATTGTATAGACTATAGAGGGATTGAACCTTTTGATATTATAGGGTTTATGGGCTCCTTCCTTTTCCTATTTAAGCTGAATCACTTTGTTTCTGCTCACAAAAATTATAATTGGCTTCAAGGCTACTGTATTTGTAGCCTACTTTGCTTCATTTTTATTAGTCTTTTCCTGGCCTATCAAACTTACATGATCTGTCTTGTTTTTATAGATTGCACCAAATTTATTTTGATTCATTTTTTCTTTTGTGAAATTTATTATGTATCTAGTGGATGGAGGATTTTGAGGCGTTCCAAACAGCAGCAAGTTCAGATCAGTCGTACACATCAACTTTAACTCAGAGCCTTTCTCTTGTGCTAGATGAATTCTACAACAATTTAAAATCAGTTGGAGTTTCTGCAGTTTCTGGTGTAGGAATGGAAGCCTTCTTTAATGCTGTTGAAGCCAGTGCTGAGGAATACATGGAGACATATAAGTATTGTCTGAGCTTGACATATTTTTTATTTGTTAGCTTCACTATTACATTATTATTGATTTAGCGTGTAAAGCAGGGTGTTTGAAATGACTAACCAAATAACTTCATTGTATCATGCACTGTTTAGGGCTGATCTTGATAAAAGACGTGAGGAGAAGCAACGTTTGGAGGAAGACCGCAGGAGGGAGAGCATGGATAAACTGAGGAGGGACATGGAGAAATCTGGGGGAGAAAATGTAGTCTTGAGCACTGGTTTGAAGGACAAAGAAGCAAGTAAAAGTAAAAGCATGATGGTTGAAGAGGATGAGGAAGGCAAGGACGAGGAAATGGATGATGATGATGATTTGGGGATATATACTGACGAGGAGGATGCTATAGATGAGGACGAAGATGAGGAGGTTGATAGGTTTGGCTTCTGATGTGATTCCTCACCAGTTGGACTACATCAGAGCTAGATCTTTGTATAGCGCCTTGACCTTCATTTGGTAATGTATACAACCTTGAAAGTTTGACTACTAATTAATCAACCATATTATTTCATATGTGCTGTCAGGTCTTTTTGCTCTTGGTTCTTTTCGTTTATATTTTTGCACTACTTGCAGAGATAGCTGTGCTTGATTTTGATGCAACTTGTTTTTTGGACTTATAGATGACTTGAACATCTGCTTTGCCAGAAATCTGTAGTGATTTTTTCTCGTGTGACAAGGGGTTCTGAGAGTCATTTCCATATCCAACAGACCTGACCAAAATTTCCTTTTTGACGATCTAACCAGAAAATTTTGTTTGGCACATAACTCCATAACCTTATAACCGCTTTGGGCCAGATGATTGCATGTGTAATTGTGTTATTATGTATTTCTATTCTCTCTGTCGGTACTCCATTTGTCACGATAATCATATTTTAGATTTTGAACAAACATCGAGTTTCTCTAAAATGAGTCTTCCAGACTGTTGAAAACTTGAAATGTACTTTACAGTTATTCTCTTTGAAGGCAAATATTAATGTAGAATGTGCAGTCTCTCCCTGTGAGACATGAATTATAGAGAAAAAAGAAACTTGAGTAAAAAGAAACAAGGGAGGTAGAAATAAAAGGAAAACACAGTTGGAAAGCGAATTAAAAAACAGTTGGAAAGTATTATTTGAAAGGATAAAAATAAGAACGGAAAGGAGTTGAAATTATTTTTTCGATTGTTTAAAAATGTTAGAAAAAGTAAAACAAATTGAGAAGAACAATTTTCTTTCCTTCGTCTTTTTGTGGTTGCCACATTTTTTTTTTCTCTTTTCTTTTTAAATAAACAGTAGAAATTTTGTATTTTCACGTTATCCTTTTTGTTTCCTTTTCCGTTTTTAATAATCCAATCACCTTTCATTTTATTTATTTGTTTCAGGAACTCGTCTTTCATTTTTAGTTCTTTCGATGGTGGGATGTGTATTATAACTAGAACAGTCCACCGTCACGACTCACGTTCAGTGTACAAGTGAATAAATAAAAAAATAGAATGCAGATCAAGAATGCAAGGATAGAAAAATTTGACCCAAAATGTGTTTTTGAACAAATTAAATATGAGATTAAAGTTTCTGAATGAGATAAATTGTTTTTCTATACATCAAAATTATATGATTTTTAGTTAATTTTTTTTCTTTTTAAAAGAAAAAAAACATAATCAAAACAAATATTTCATGCACGTCTTTCCTTTTGTAGTTGAATAAAAGATAATGTTTTTTGATTTTAGGAGATGTTATTGATAAAATTTGAATATAAAATCAGAAACTAACTTATCTAACAACAAAATAATAATTTTAACTTATTCAAATTAAAATTACTTCTCAAAGTACTATCTCAACAACAATATACAGATTTAATACAAAGAAAATAACTAATAAAATTTAAAAAACAAATAGTAAAATGATATATTGTTGTTGAGATAGTGTCTTGAGATACTCTTAAAGTAATTTTAATTTGAATAAGTCAAAATTATTATTTTGTTGTTAAGGATAAGTTAGTTTATGTCGAATGAAATATCTATTTTAATTGTATTTTTTTATTAAAAAGAAGAAAAAAATTTAATCCAAAACTACATAATTTTAATGTATAGGAGAAAAACTTATTTCATTATAAAGTTTAATCCCAATAAATATACTATAGATTATAAATTACAGAATAGTGATCCAATATCAATATATATGTCATGCAATGCCTAAACTCACCGCTTCACGTGTTTTTGTTTGGGAGGGGGAGGAATAAATTATCGCCGCTTAACATTCGGCTCAATACCAATTTCCAAAAGCTGAAACAACTCGTATTAAATTGATATACGTACTTGATAGCATTCAAATTAGTTTCTAAACTTTATTAAAATATAAAGTACATCATCAAAATAATATACACTTAATATTTTACTTCAATACTACCGTATAGTATTAATCATACAGCTTTGCATAATAATTATAATAATAATGATGATTGAGGAATTAAAAAAACAGTGATAAACGCTTTTCATAAAATATTCTAACAATAATTGATGTAATCTTGAAACTCTATATGAACCCCACATGGATTGAAAGCATTGGAACTGTATAAAGTGGCAGTAATGTATAATTATTTTAAAGTGGAGTAATAATTTTAAATTTGAGCGAGTTTTATTTTTCAATCAGTTAATCTTTTTTAAAACAAAGATCGAAACTTTTATCTGAAATTCAATAGATCAAAGTGAAAATTTTACTCTATAAGATTGTAACGGATATAGTAGTGCAGTTTAACCTGAAACCTACAATCTCTATCAGGATTGCCAATTGGCAGTTCCTGATTTGTTCATCAGATAATGTTTTTTTTTATATATTTTAAAATCTCAATAAATCAGTTAAATAAATTACAAAATAAAAAAAAAATAAAAAGGGTTTCTATGGAATGAGACAAATCAGTGCCACGTAGTAGTTTCTTGGACTGTTTACAAATTCCAAATCCCAATAGTTATCGTCATCATCATCGTTCACTATCCAAATAGCTTTTTTGTAATGAAACAAGTACACAATCATAATATCATTAACAAGTCCGAATAAAGGTGAACACATTCTCCTATTTTAGCTATTATTATTGCTGCTATAGTAAACAATAATTACAGAATTATAGGACATATTAAAAAATTTATTTTCGTTACACTTCCAAAACAGAACGAGCTGAGAGAGGAGAAAAAGAAAAAGGAAAGAGAAAGAGTTTTGCAGAGTTGAATCGCGAAAGAGTAATGGCGAAGCACGAGGAGCTTCCGATCCCGATTTACAACAACCTAGAACCTGTCTATGGCGGAGGTTCCGCACTCGAAGAAGCTCAGCTTCGTTTCGACATTTTGAAGTCCAAATTCTTCGATATCTTCGGTCATCATCCTCAAATCTTTGCTCGCTCACCTGGTTCCTCTCTCTCTCTCTGAATTTCTAAAATCTGTATTTCGTTTTCTCCCTTAATTGTTCGTTTTTATGATAATAAGAGATTAGAATATTGCGGTGTTTCATGAATATTTTGGTTTTGCGGTGCAGGGAGAGTGAACTTGATTGGGGAGCACATTGATTATGAAGGTTATTCTGTGCTGCCTATGGCAATTCGGCAAGATACGATCGTGGCGATTCGGAAAAATGATGCCGAAAAGGTTCTCAAGATCGCTAACGTGAATGGTGAAAAATATTCACTTTGTACTTATCCTGCTGATCCTCTTCAGGTGGATCCTCCAATCCTTTTCTGTTTTAAATACTGTATAACAACAATGAAGACCGTTTTCAGAATGTGTGTTTAATATTCTTTCTTTATGATTCATTTTGTCAATCTGTTTTGTCGGTAATTTGATTTGATTTTCATTGGTTGTGTTTTTCATGCAGGAAATCGACTTGAAGAACCACAAATGGGGACATTATTTTATTTGTGGGTGAGTTTATTTCATATTTCTCTTGCCATTTCTTTGGTTGTTTTAAGGTTATAACAATTGCAAGCTCAGTTAGATGTATATGCTTTGTGTTTATTTTTTAATTTTAAATCTGCGAAATCAATTATATTAATGTATCGGTACCGGTGGTACCAAACAATACAGTTACATGTATAAATCATCCCCAGGTTAATGGCTATTTATCACACATGCATGACAATAAATACCAATTAAGCCAAAGCCCCACAACAAAGCACATATCCAACGTGACCAGAAACGCATCTGACTACAACGCATACAGTGATGTGTTCCCACTCGGATTAATTGTAATATACAATGTATGTTCCAGCCCAGATCGCTATACCATGAAAGAAACTCATAAAAACTTGATTAGTCAGTTACCCCACCCGAAGCATATCTTATATCAAATGTTGGCAAATGAATTATAAGACTTCCCTATCTAGCAGGCACGCTCCCGGGTTCAAAGACCACAAAAGGAAGGAGCACTATTCAAATGATTTAAACTTCTGCCTTAACCAGGACCAAGCAACGAACTTCACTTCCTGAACCAGCGCTGAAGCATCAAAATCCGCATTTCTAAAAATACATGCATTTCTATTCTTCCAAATACACCACACACATGCACACCATACCACAT
Source organism: Glycine tomentella (assembly GCA_007407185.1). Taxonomy (NCBI): domain Eukaryota; kingdom Viridiplantae; phylum Streptophyta; class Magnoliopsida; order Fabales; family Fabaceae; genus Glycine; species Glycine tomentella. Next base: position 1,510,401 of record PYAF01003410.1, on the reverse strand, counting down.
ACCGGCTTTCTTTCCTTATTCTAGAACCCATCTGACAAGCATGTTGCCACAAATGATCAACTAAATTTTGCTGGAAGCACTGTTTTCAAATTGAGTAATCCGTAACAAGTTTTCCACACAACATCCAGCTTATGGCACGAAAAGAGGACATGAGAGCAGGATTCTTCTATTTCAAGACAAAAAGGACACACATAGGCCACATCTTGGAGAATCACATTCCTTTTTCTAAGATTATCATATGTAGGAAGTCTTATAATTCTGCTTACTGAACCTTGAACACTATCAAGATGATATAGATTGTTTGTCATTCGAACTATTACTATTTACCAATGTGCATACTGGTTACTTTTTAATTTAAATTATAAAAAGGAGTGCTTGCAAGTCATTTTAACGATACATTTACCATTTGTAGTGTGAAATTTTAAATGATCTGCTATATATGAATGAAGGGGCTTAGAGATAGATGTGGTGGTTTCCTTTTTGGGGTGAACAAGAAAGAGTGTATAGCATTGTTGTTCAATTCAGTATTAATAGATAATGTAACTGCTGTAGGTACAAGGGTTTCCATGACTATGCAAAATTAAAAGGAGTGGATGTTGGCAAACCTGTTGGACTTGAAGTTCTTGTTGACGGAACAGTGCCGACAGGTGTGTTCATTAGTTTTGAATTAGAATGGTGCTTCTAAGGACATGCAAATTTACCTTTAAGTTAATGTTGATCGTTATATCTTGTTCTCTATTAGAGATGACAATTTGTCCATTGATGGCAATAAATTAAAAGGAAAAAGAGCAATATTTATTTATTACTTTACAGGTTCTGGACTATCAAGCTCTGCAGCGTTTGTCTGCTCATCCACAATTGCTATTATGGCTGCTTTTGATGTGAACTTCCCGAAGGTATGCCTTTTGGGCTAGAATGCACATGTGTCGATATTATAGTTTGTGCAGAGCAAAATATGTTCAGTGAGCGTTGAGTGGATAAATTGTTTGCATATATAGCTTGTAAGATTTTAATTTTTTTATAGTAATTAACTAATTATTCAGAATTATGATAAGGAGTTAATTGCTGGAATTTTATGTGCCATTTAAGTAACTTGCACAAGTGAAATAATTTACTTCAGTGCTTTTATTGAATACATCTCTTTTTGAAAAATATTATATTGTTGTTTATTTAATATTTTTTGTTTATTCTGTTTCTGACATAAATTATCATATATTGTTGGCAGAAAGAACTTGCACAAGTTACATGTGATTGTGAACGACATATTGGGACTCAATCTGGTGGAATGGATCAGGTTGTGTACATCTTTCATTACAGATATTTTAAGTTGTAATTTTAATGTGAACATGTCCCAACTACCTATCCAAATATGGTCTTTTCCTATGTATCTCCTATGGGATGACACTCACAAGTCATAACTACTATGCTACAGCTTCTTGCTGATTGGCACTAATTGACCAATGTTTATAACTAACATTCAGATTATAATGTCTCAGGTGAAAAATTGAACATGTGCATATGGTGTTGTTTAATCCATCAATCAGAACTAAACTGTGTCATATATATTTTACTATCTGTTATTTGATTTCACTCTACAATTTTATAAAGTATGAATTTTGAAACACAAGCTCTACAGTGTATAAAATACTAGATGTTTAAAATAAGTTGTTTTTGGGTAGGAAATGATGTAAATAATTTATTTAATTTCCATAATTTAAGGATGATTAATTGTTGGATGCCATTCTTGTGGCCACAATTTGAAAATGATACTCATTTCACTGTAGATGTATGCTTGCATCATATTGTCCATTGATGCATTAATCTGCTTCCAACTGGTTCTCATCAGATTTTTTTCTTATTTTTTTTTGCACTACTATAGGATTTATGATCCAATTTGTGCTTCTCTTCTTCGGATATTCTGACATTTTACCTGGACTAAAATCTTTTTATTTGGTTTTACTTGACAGGCAATCTCTGTCATGGCCAAGACTGGGTTTGCAGAACTGATTGATTTCAACCCAATTCGTGCAACAGATGTGCAACTTCCTTCTGGTGGGACTTTTGTGATAGCTCATTCTTTGGCAGAGTCTCAAAAGGCTGTTACTGCTGCCACAAATTATAATAATAGGGTTGTTGAATGCCGTTTGGCTTCTGTGAGTGCATTTCAACCTAAATAATGTTACTCTTGTACTTACTCCCTAATTACTATTTCTGGAGCGAAACATCTTTACCCCCCTATTTTATATAACCTGTCAGGGTACACATTTATTGAATGGGAATGCATAAATAGTTTCGTACTGTCTTCTTTGTTTGTTTGTTTGATGCAAAGAGAGGACGGTGATTTGAACCAACTTATGACTTCTTACAAACTACCAAAACCACTTGTCCTAGTCCACTTCTAGTGGAATTGATTGGTCAATTAGATCATTTAACTTGTTTAATTTCTTTCATATCCTGGAATCCAATCATTATTTTAACTATTTCTATTATTGAATTGACCAGAAAAATCCGGTTCATTTCAGACGTTGTTGGTACATTCTTGTTGGATTTAGTCATTGTATACACATGTATGTGTGCATGCATCAAAAGCTAGTTGCTTGGGCAGACCCGCAACTTGCAAACCCTTTTGGTTTGTCAATTATATTTATTATCTAAAAACACTACTGCGAAATTTTCCAGATTGTGCTTGCTATAAAGCTAGGGATGGATCCTAAAGAGGCAATATCAAAAGTGAACACACTATCTGATGTTGAAGGGTTATGTGTATCATTTGCCAGTATTCATAACTCATCTGATCCTGTACTTGCTGTAAAGGTAATTGTACCTGGTATGATGTCATCCTTAGAATTAGCCTTGCCTGACACTATCTTTTTTTTTTTTTAATTGAGAACATTTCATTTCAATTGATATGGATTTCTTTGCATTTTAGTATTCTCTTGTGTTTGTAAAATTCTCAAACCTTTACCTGTTATAAACTTTCCTTTTGGTACAGGAATATTTGAAGGAAGAACCATATACAGCTGAAGAAATTGAAGCAGTTACAGGGGAGAAGCTGACTTCATTTTTGAACAATAATGCAGCTTATTTAGAAGTCATAAAAGTTGCCAAGCAATACAAGTTACATCAGGTTATTTTTTTAAGCTTCATTAGCAAAGTTACTCCTATTTGTATAAATCATAATTAGATCTGAATATATTATTATTGTCAGTTTGGTTAAAAAAAATACATTTTTAAATGGTATAAGTCATTTGTTTTGTTCTGTACTTCTCTAACTGATTAGAAACCACTACTGGTTTAGTGTTCATATCTCTGCATTTTATTTAAGCCCAGTGGTGGAGTTACTTTTATCCGACCTACATAAGCATGTGACAATTGCTGATTGGATAATTTTAGTACTTAGTATATATCGACTGCAAATTTTATGATATAGTTAGAAGGTTTCATGTATGACATACTCCAATTGGAAAATATCTATAAATTTATTGTGCTTTTGTATTTCACCATTACCATTAAGCATTTTCATTGGTAGAAAGTATTAACAGGTAATGCATTATCCCTTTTATATGCTGTTATTTAATTTTGACACATTTTGTTTCTAGAGAGCTGCTCATGTGTATTCAGAAGCCAAGAGGGTACATGCTTTCAAGGATGTTGTATCCTCAACTCTAAGGTGAGGCTTCTGGATCTATCTTATGTAGCTATGCATCTGTGCTGTTTGTTTTCAATGTACTTCTCATTAACATTTTTCATATTGCTTAAAAGTTAGGAGTTCATAGCTTCTAGAAGTAATTCTTTTGTAAGTGATCTAAAGGTTTCTTTTATATTCACTGCTCAATTATTTTCAGCGACGAGGACATGCTAAAGAAGCTTGGCGACCTTATGAATGAGAGTCATCATAGCTGCAGCGTTTTATATGAATGCAGGTATTGACTTACAGTACTCTTAAAATGTATGCATTGTCAATTGTTTGGTTCTGTCTAGAAGGATTATTTTATAAGGCATGATTTGTCATGTGAGCTTTTCGAACCTTAAAAATAGCAGAATGAAGCACACTTCTTGTAAAATGTAGTTTCCTTTGTCAGCACTATTGATATTCTTTATTAATGGAATCAGCTGTCCGGAGTTGGAAGAACTTGTAAATATTTGTCGTAACAATGGTGCTCTTGGGGCAAGGCTTACTGGAGCTGGATGGGGTGGTTGTGCTGTTGCTTTGGTGAAAGAGAGCATAGTTCCACAATTTATCCTTAATTTGAAGGTTTGTTATCATATTATACTGGACATTCCTAATTAATCGTTGGAGATTTGAAGCTAACAAGTTGTCAATGCTGAATTTTATATCTATTGCAGGAATGTTTCTACCAGTCTAGAATAGACAAGGGCGTTATTAAGAAGAACGATCTTGGCCTTTATGTATTTGCTTCCAAGCCATCAAGTGGTGCGGCTATCTTCAAGTTTTAGTGTTCTTTAACATGCGTCCCTTCTTATGGCTGCAACTTTCTTCCCCTAAGATCTAAACACAAATTAGATGCAATTTCTGATGGAGTAAGATTAAATGGTACCCTATTTTCATCGTTAAGTTATTTTAGTTGATACATTGAAAACGAATAATGATATTGCCGAATGGCTTTAAGTCATCTTCTGTAATGGAAAAATAAACGTGTTATCTAAACTCTTACGTAGTTGCTATGTTTAGATAATAGTAAAACTCCTTAATTTTTTAATATATATGATTTTGGAACAATGGTGGCATGTAATATGTGATTTGATAATATAAAGATTTTCACCTAAACAAATTATGAAATTAGAGATGAGAAATGCGTATAAAGATTGAGTGGTTTGGCTTAAAGGGATTTAATTTGAGTAAACTACACTCGTCTTACTATATCACACTGACACTCCCAATATGGAAAGATGTTGTAAATATTAAACAAACAGTATTGTGTGTAATTTTAAAAAAATATCAGGGTGTTAATGTAATTTGCTTATTTAATTTTGATTGGCGGGTATTGTAGGTTAACTTTTTTGGGGCTACAGAAATGGAAAGACCAATTTTAAATGATATTTTCATATTGATCCATACATTCGGATTAATGTTACTATAATATTTTGTTTTTTTTATCAGAAAAAAAGATATATTGATGAAATGGGTACAAGATATACCCATGAAGGTTACATAACTCATTCCATAATACCTGTCAAGTCTGCAAGTTGGTAATATCATATTTAGCACTGAGAATGCAAATATTTAATAACCAATTCCAAGACTGGCATAAATATCCACCCACAATTAAAATTACAACTGACAGTAACTTAGTTCCTATTTCCCTTCAACTCATAACCTTCTTTGATCACAATTATTACCCTTGACTGATCATAAATGTAATTAAGAAATTAAATAGCTACCATTGAGACAGAGACTATATTATTAGCAAGATTAACCCACTCCTCCATTGCATCTCTTCAAACTCAACCCCTCAAGTCACGTTAATAGCTTCAGCCTATTTCATTGACACCAAATGCTACAATAATATTTTGTGAAAATCATTCACTGGTTGGGTCAAGGTTAATTATGGGTGTGGGGGAGTTATGCGAAATCATGAGGGAAAATTCTTGGTGGCTTTCTCCATTATGTTGGGACAATGTAGTAACATGCAGGTTTAGCTTTGGGCGGTTTGGCATGGTCTTGACTCTTGAGATTGCATGGGATCGTAGATTTGGATACCACTAAATAGTATTAAATTCCTTGTGACGATTGTCTTCCTTATCCCAACAACCTCTCCTAAATATCTCACATTTATCGAATCTATTTAGAGGATGAGCAAACTCAATATAATGGTTTCGGGAAGCAAATCAAGCTGTTGATTTACTTGCTAAGTTTAATAGGATTTTTAGTATCTTCAAGTTCTTGTTCATCTGGTGTTACTGAGAGATGATTCTCTCGTAGATTTTAAATTTATCCGTTTCTAAAAAGAATTGCTTGAAAATGTAAAAATAAAAATAATATCTAATAAGAGCTCATTTTATTTTTTGAATTATCCTGTGAAATATTCATAAATTATATTAATAATTAATTTTTGTCTGAACCTTGATGGTTATCTCTTTAATGGTCCTTAGTGGTTATTGAAATATAGATTGAAAGTGATTGTTAAAAATGGTCGTTGGAAACTGTTTGGAAAGAAAACGCGTAGAATGAAAACCAGTATGCCGTGACCAAAATGGACTTAACATATATTTAAAAAGTTTATAACAAAAAATAAAAAATAAAAAATTACAAGAGAAAGTAATTTCGTCCAAGTATTTTAGTTTTTTAAAGTAAATTTTCAATTCTATAAGTTAAAAGAATAAATAAGAAATAAATAGTGATGATTAATTTTGCACAGAGAAGATAATAATGATTACATGGATTTATCTTGACTTTGTTATTTTAATTACAATGAAATATAAATATAACTTGTTAAGAATTACAACTAAAGTTAAATATAATGTAGAAGTCATATTCATAAGTTTAAATTATATAAAATATTAGTGACAGTTATAGATAATGTCCCATATTATGCACAGTAGTATATTGTCAATATATAAAATAAATTTTACGTAATTTCACCTCCGGTGATCTATATATATATTTATAGGATTTTATACTTTTTATCTCTGGTGATAAAATGTATACTATTTGGATAAATTAACAATATATTGTCATTTTATCAAACATGTAATAATTTTCAAACAAACCAATGCGTGATCTGTCTTCAAGAGTAAAAATATTTGTATGTATAATTGCAAAATATATATTTGAATTGCAAAGGGAAGCTGTTGTTTATGTAATCTCTTCTTTCCTTAACAGCTTAACATAAGGAATAGTGAGTACTCTAATTCCATTTTTGGAATACAACTTGATCTGAATAATCAATCGGCATCAAAATAATCATACACCATCTACATACTCAAAGTGAGCTTTCCAATATATCGGGGCGGGGAAGGTGAGCTTTTCAATTCTAACAAATTTCAAGCTTCAACGGCTCCCAAGTTCAACAGCATGGTGATGATCTATCTTCAGAAGCAGAATTGAAGTGAGACAATTAGAGTCAGTGCAAGTTTTAATCTGCCAGCAATACAGACTTTTTCTTTATATAAATTTTGTAGTTTATGATGGAAATATATAAGAGAATAGAATAATAACAACAAAGATCCTACAAACATATCCATCAGCCATAAGGGTTGCCGGCCACGAGCATGTCACGAATTAAGCATTTAAAAGACCTTTGCAATAGGGTCAGGTCTGGTCCTCTGAGCCTGCACAAAATGGCATTTTTACTAATTGAATAGAAATAAAAAAAAAAGTTATAAAACCACTAAAAATGCTATAGGCTGCCTTTGTTACAAAAAATTTATATTCTAAAATATGTTTTTAATCCTTTAAATTTCGATAATATTTTTTAGTCCTTAAAAAAATTATTTTTATCATGGTTTTGAAATCTGGACTGGACCCGTTGGTTCGATCGAAAATCGGTCACATGTCCGATCAAATGCTTTCTAAAAATCGATGTGTCCTTAAACTGGTTCAAAATCGTTGAATTTGGCAAAAATCGGTAAAATCAAATGGGTTAACTGATTTTGCTTAAAATTATTATTTTTCTTTAAAAACTTTCAAAACGACTTCATTTTGAATTTTTTTAAAAAAAGAAATATTATGAGTTATGACATTTTAAGTGAAGTTTATTTTTTATTATTATCAATTTATGCACATTATGTTATTTTTCATTCAATATTGCCATGATATTATATTAAAATATTTTATTAAAAAAGTATTTTATTAAAATTGGTATGACTTCGATTGAACCATTAATCCTTGAACCAATGTCTTCATCGATTTGATGACCGATCCAAAATATTGATTTTATTAGTCTCTCAAATTTTCAAAAAGTTACTTTTAGTCTCTCTTTTCCTGTAATGATGTCACAATATGTGATGAATTTTCACTGTCAGACATAATTTTTTTAATCTAATTTCTTTAAAAATGATTTGTGCAGTTTAAAATTATCATAATATGTAAAAATTGTTACAATTCTACATTTTTATGTTTCTTCTTTAAAACAACTAGAATATGTAAAAAAAGACCACCAAATTATGAGTCAAATATTATGGCGGTTTAGCCAAAAATTGTTTTTTAAAAAAATTAAATCAAAAAGTAATTTATGATTTAAAATTGTCACTATTTGTGATATCAAGAATACAATGAATTAAGATGGATTAAAAGTAACTTTTTAAAAATATAAGGGACTAATAAAAATAAATATTTTTTGAATGACTAAAAAAACAATTATTCAAATTTAAAGAATTAAAAATATATTTAAGTTAAAAATAATGACTAATTATCAATGAAACTGTTATGCTTCAGTTGAAAATGGATGCAGCAAGATGCTATGTATTTGATTTGCTCAGAGACCTAGATACCACCTTCAAAGTGTTATTTGCTTCAAAGGTTTGGTATAGTTGAATCCTTTAAGCATCCATGCTAATATCACGACCTTTTTGCAAACTTACATTTAGTAAATGAATAAATTAGACTGGAGCTCAAATATTAATTTTCTATCTAAAAAATTATGCCAAAGTTAGAAAGCAATATTAGAATCCTAACTTCCAAAATTCAGGTATTACATTTACAACTCTTTTACTTTTTGACCATTTTTGCCTTTCGAAAAACAGTTAAAAAAATAATAGAAAGTGAGCATTATATAAAAACATTGTTAAGTTCCAAACTTCATCTTCAAGTCTCTTAAGGGTTTAATAACATAATACTCTCCTCCAATTTGTAGGATTTCCCCCTTTTGTGCCACTCTGACCTCTCCCTGCAGAAAGTAGCAATGACAAAATTAGTAATTAACTGTTGTACCTCAAGAAATCATATAAACTACTAATTTATATTCTTTTCCTTTTTGAGTTTACTTGTTTATCAGGTGAAGGTGAACATGTTACGGAAGGATTATATTACCATATAAGACATGCAATGCAACTCACAAAGAATGACAAATTTCATTCTAAAAAAAAGTAAAAGGTTTGACATAGAGATAATTAAAATGATTCTGAATATATAGCCTAGGGAAGAACCTTCCTCAATTATCATCAAATCAAAGTGAAAGTTATAAATTGCCATGAAAAAGTTATGAAATTATTTGATGGTCCAGACTTAAGTTTGCTTGAGCTTAAACTACAGTCGTTGGATCACTTCCTCCGAAAGATAAGAGTTGTTTATGTTACGGCCTGGCAAATCTTGAAATATCAGAACCCACGTGCTTTTGTAGCTTAGTTATTAGATGTGGGTTCAAACTGCACGTGGTTGTGCAAAATCCCCTATCACGACTTATTCAATTGTTATTAACGAGAAACGTCAAAACTATTAAATCTTTGAATATAATATCCAAGAAAAATCTTGGAATTTAGTAATAATATGATTTTGGTTCTTTCATATTTCAGTTCTTGGTGACAGAGATATTTCAAGGAAGTGAAAATTCAAAACACACACAAACATAAGGCTTCAAAATAGTTATTTTATTTTATTTTTTATGTTTCTATGGTATGAGGGGAAGAATTCGCCAACTAAGAGATTCAGCTCATCAATTATTAATTTTCTCCACGTTGTTCTCTCTTTCTTCTTTATATTTTTTATTTGCTTGAGTTTTATTTATACATGGGGCTTGGCAAAGGACCCTATACATCTTGCTAAATCGGTGAATTGCTTTTATTAGTTAATGTTTTGTATTCCGCAAGCCAATCTTATAAAGGGGCAGTGTTTATTGTTCAAAGACCCCTTTAAGAGGTCTCCGGTAGATAATTGTAAATGTCATTATTATTATTATTATTATTATTATTATTATTATTAATATTGATCCTTTAAAAATATATAGTTGATTTAAGCTTTTCTGGAAAAAAAAAAACAAGGGCAACTGCAGCTACAAATCAATGAATCATTATTCATCACTAATGCTTTTAAAGGAAAAGGATATGAATGTGTAAAAGTTCATATTTTCTTTTGATACGTAAACTTTTAGAATGGGAGGACCGACGGTGCCTAAATTATCTAAGATGAAAAAAGCCTACAAATTTTTAAAAATATAGGTAGTTTCATTTCTCTGTTTACACTATCTCACCAACAACTTATAATTTCAATTTCTATTAGTATCCTATCTTACAAAATAAATCTTATTAAAATTAAGTATATAAATTATTACTGCTTAGGTCTATTCACATTTTTATTTGTCAATTTACACTTTATTAAGTATTAAAAAGTTATAATTATAATTTTTTAAATTAACCTTATTTAGAAAATATTGCATAAACTTCAAAGTTAAAATTAAACATAACTACCATAAAAAGTATAGATAAAAATAAAAATGTACAATTAAGTCAACATAAGTTTGAAATTAAGAAAAGACATCATTTTAAAAAATAAATAAAAATTACTGTTAAATATATGTATTCAAATTTAGTAAATAAAAATTAAATTAAATTCAAAATCACTGTCTTAGCTACAGTACTTGATAGACATATATACTTCCATTCCATTCTTTCAACCACAGTATTCAAAAAGTGATTGTTTTATTATTTGTGCCTTTTCTTTTGAACGAACTTCGATCTTTTCGTTGGCTTCTTTTATCATGGTCATCATCACCTTTCCACAGTGTTGATAAGGAAATGTAAACAATTAAAATTAGCTTAAAGCAAGTGTAAGGTAGAGAAAATAAAAGGAAATGTTGTTAGGCCTTTTTCAAGAAAAAAAGAAGAAGAAGAAGCTTGAAATTGAATGGTGTTATAATATATATATATATATATATATATATATATATATATATATATATATATATATATGAAAACCCCTCTTCTTTATTCTTAGTTTTAACATAATGTCAAGTGGATTAATACTGGTCACTAGGGCTGGATCATTATAAGGAATCATCCTTTTAAGATACCTAGCATATCTCTCACTTATTTTGGTGCACTGGTCCTACCCACCTCCCATTTTTTCATTCGGTTTCGCTCATGATTCGGCTGAACCCAATTTCTTGACAAATAAAAGTATAAGAAAAAATAATTGGCTATACATTAAATTTTTAAACTATATGGAAAAGTTGCTGCACATTCTAGCTTTTTATATATCTGATCCTGCAACCAAAAGAGTGAAGACAGGCTATAATGTCATTATGTTACGGTTGCCGAAATCAATATTTAAGAAGTTTTAACAATAAATTGAAAAATTTCATGATCAACGGAAATAGATAGTTTCAAACTGTTAGTCACGAGAGGTTTATTGAAATGAGTAAGACAAGGTTTCACGTTAAAATAACAATAATTCAAATTCTTATTCATTTTTATGAGATGAGATAAATGTCACTATCCATTTTTTCTGAAATAAAATGCATATTGTTTTTTTAAATGTAGAATCTTTTCTTAAATTAAGATGTTACCTTTTCTCCTAAAATTTCCATCCTGCCATAAAAAGGAACTATTTACTATTAGTTCAGCACATAAAATTCGTTGGCTATCATTGCCAAACCAAGCTAACATGAGTAGAGGTTAAAATTAATGCCAGGTAAATTTATTTTATTAGAACTAATGCATTAGGTAACATAACCCCCCAAAATAAAAAAAGGGGGCAACGTTAGGTCCTTTATGAACGAATATTTATTACATCAATCTTTACGAATGACTATTTACTACTGCTTCTTAATAAAGACGCGTGAGTGAAGGGGAGCGTAAAACACGTTCTTCAAATGAAAATTCTTTCCATTTTAAAATTAAATAAAAATAAAATGTAGAAGGTTTATTATATTAAGCCTGATATTGTGAGTGTTTTTTCTTTACAAAATTTAAGTGTAACAGCACGTTAAATACTTTCGAGATTATTTAGTTAAAATTGAATCATTACCTCAACTATTTATATAACAAAAGTTTTTTGGTCAAGATATCACGACTGTTTTTAACTCATTGGATCAAAGACTAATTTTATTTGTGCTGAATGATTGAATGATTGTGGTTGATTAAAGATAATTTTATATAATGTGAGAATCAAATATTAATTTTCTGGTTAAATAAATTATTTTCACTTATGTGAATACAATTAGACTTTATACCACTTTTTCAATCCTTAGGATTATATATGACAAAAGTTGGTGGTTGAAATAAAACTCTAATTTTAATAAAAAAAGTTTAAAAAATTTATAAGTTTATATTTTTTAGATTTTCTTATAATACCAAATTTTTTATATATAAAGGGTATCTAGGTTGAAAATGAACCTTTGCTGAACGTTTTGTATGATAAGATTCTCATTTTTAAATATTAGGACTATAAATGAAATTGATTTAAGAATAAAATATCTAATATAAAACATTCATTTCTTTGACATAATTTTTATAAAGCTTAATATTTATGTATGAAACACTGTAATCATAAATTATCATTTAAGTTATTTTAAAAGTTAATAAATTTATTATACATAATAATAAATTGTGATTAAGTAATTATATAATTTTTTTTATATTATGATTTTCAGTGCATATTTTTTTTCTCATTTTTATATTATAACCATTTACAACTCAATAAACAAATATCCCAAAAAAAAAAATGTCGGTGAAGAAGTATCCATAAATCGAGCACAACCGTGTCTAAAGTAGTAGTATTAGATTAGGTAAGAAAAACGTGTTAAAAGGCGTCGTCCATAGAACACAATTAGTTAAAAAGAAAAAAAAACTAGGCTAACAAACGTAACTTCTTTTTTTATCAAATTTTAACACGGTTAACTTAAAGTAAAAATAGATTCAGTCAACTGAGCTACGCAGTAGTTTAAACCATGTTTTTGAGACATAGTTTGACGAAAAATCCAATCGAAAAAGGTTATGAAAAAGTTTGAGAATAAAAACAAAAACAAAAAATGAGAGGCAGAGATGCCAACTGTCGGCGCGGCTCTGCATTGCTCCTTCCTTCCTAGTATTTTCGCTCTGTACTATAAATGTGCCGTTTTTTGAAGACATCACATGGAATTGGCTCTGGCAATGAAAAGAGAGAGAAAAAAAGATTTTAAATTTTAATTGAACTCTTAAGATTGCAGGCAGTGAGGTAGTTTCCCTGTAACGTTGTGAACTCCGTTTCTCATGCTTTTTTGTCCCTCATCGGATCTCGCCTTCTTTCTCTTCCCTTCAAGCAAGGTATTCACTTTTCCGCAATGCCTTCCTCAAGCTATTTTAAAAATTTAAACTTTATGTCTTTCTCCAATTTTCATAACTGCCCCGTTATCTTCTTAACTTCATTTCATTTTTCTTTGGCTTACTAACTAGAAGTAAGATTTTTACTTTTTGTGTAACTGATTGAATTATGTTTATGTCTCTTGTTATGATGCAGAGTCAGTCCATTCCTGGGTTTACTTTTTTATTTGTTTTTATTTCGTGATATCTTTTGTTGAGGAGGTGGATTGAGTTTAAGGATTTAGTTAAGGGTAACACTTTAGATGACAAAATTTTGTAGGGTAGGTAACGAGAAGGGAGAAAAGTTGGATTAGTTTTGTTTCTATCATTTGTGAGTTTGAGATGGATCTTAAGAGTGCCAAGGATGAGGATGCTGAAGTTGATCTTGAAAGTGGGTTGGTTTTGACTGATGATGAGTCAAAGGATGATGTCTCTACTGAATGTAACACAAAACAAGGAAATATTTTACTTAATAAGATTTCTTGTGGGTTTGTTGGAGATTGTATAAAAGGTGTAGATAGGTATAGTGGATGCTGCAAGGAGTCAAAGTTAACTGTAGTTTCAATGGACATGGTGAAAGTGACAAACAAGTTGTACTCAGTAGCATATGCAGAGAATAATACCCCAGAAAAGGAGAAACGTAAAAAGTCCAGTAATAAGAAGTCTCCGAAACCTCCAAGACCTCCGCGAGCTCCGTCGTTGGATGCCGCTGACCAAAAGCTAATCAGGGAGATCACTGAACTTGCCATGTTAAAGCGTGCGAGGATAGAGCGAATGAAAGCCTTGAAGAAGATGAAAGCTGCTAAGGCATCATCATCTTCCAGTAGCAGCATGCTTGCTACGGTTTTCACTGTTGTCTTCTGTATTGTGATATTACTCCAAGGTAATATTTGTAATAAAAGTGATTCTTATCATGCATATGATATGACATTTTTTTTCCTACTCTTCTGCACTGTAACATGATAGGGGTTTGACTTTGAGATATCAATTAGTGTTGGTAATTGTTGAATTGGGTATTGTTTTGCCTTGTTCTGTTACCTTTGGATTCTGCAATTTCATTTCCATCTATACCTATTGGTTCTATTTTCTAAGCTAGGCCATTTCATATTTTGAGATCATTACTTCAGTATTGTGTTTGATGGTTTCTTGAAAAATAGCTTTTGTAAAACTTACATGTTGAATAGAATTCTCTGCGCCAGCATCTAAAAGTGGAGATAATTGAAGTTAATATTTGTTGAATTTCTATTCAAAGAATAGTGACGGTGACTATTTTTCTGTTTTAACGGTTCTCTATTCAACAATAGGTTGGAATGTCAAGCTATGGGATAATTTTACTCTGAATAGGAAAAAGGGAAAAAGAAAAGTAGAAAGAAGTCTTTTATTTTAAAACACAGTTCAGTCATGTAATAAGCTCAATCAAATATATTCACACATTTGGTCTTGATTCAGTATTTATCATTCGAAGACATGGTTTCAAGTAATTCTTTTGAGACATATTAATCAAACTTTTCAAAACTATTGAGTTCTTTCCTTTTTTCATATTATGTTCTGTTCACTCAGCATTTGGTGCTATTTTCTCTTTAGATTTTCCTCCTTGAGGTTCAATCTGGTCATGTAGATCTAAATAAATAACTTATTTGTACCAACTATTATACTGAGAGAATCATTTTCCATTCCCATGATGCATTTGCTCCTTATTTCCTCTTTGATGATGTGTTTGGAATGCTGTGCAAAGGGGCTTTTAGTTTGTAAAACTATTTGCAACTGGAAATATAATAAATCACCCATTTTTTAGTATAAACTTTTGTAGCATACGGCCATTGATATGCTGAGAAAGCTCTATTTCCAGTTATCTGATTTTGTTTCATCTGTATTTGAGAATGCCGTAACTGTCTTCTATTTTATGGTCTACAAATTTCTTTTATATTTATTAATCAATCAACATGATTGTGTTTTATGGTATTTCATCATCAAATGTTTTTGGTATAGAGTTGCCTACTATGTAAGAAGGGATTCAAATTCATGAGAACAATGGACTCCATGTGGTCTTAATTTTTACTGTGTTCTCTTTACAGGCATGTCATCTGGAAAAAGTTCAGTGACAAGTTTCCAGGGATCACCTGTACCTGCAGGAGTAATGGAGGGTGGTCTGATTGATGTTCAACACCAACTCAATCCATCTTCAAGTGACCCAAATGCCCTGGTTTAGAGCCTCACAAGTAAGTTGAGATGCACACTGTTCATAGAACATTCTTTGTCAGCACCTTTTCTTTGTTTTTCTACTTCATTCACACAGAGTACAAAGCTGGCGTAGCAACCTTCTAATATAATCATTGTTACTTGATTGTACCTTGCAGAATTGTACAGCAGGTCACTGGTTTAGATTTGCCTGCAAAACTGAGAAGAGGTGCAGGTTAATTAATGCAAATATAGTGACACCAACAATGTCATTGTCATATGGTATTGTACCCCATGTGCTTCTCACCAAAGATTTTTTCTTCTTTTTCTTGTCTTTTCAAATTTATTTCATCATTATTATGAGATTGAATGTGTTGGGCAATTTATCCCCTGTATGTATAGGATTAGTCAATGGGTGGGGGGTGAGTTAAATTGCTTAAGTGGTGTTGCTTGTAGTTACCTCCTCAGCAACTTCTTGTTGCATACACGTTGAAATTCAGTGTTGGATGAGATTTTGCTTTTGAAGCTTCACGACCATATGTAATCACCTAACTAATATTATCATGTAACGATGCCTTATCATTTTCCAATTATGATGTCAGGGAGAAAGTGAAGCCTTTCTTATGATTTTGTTGAGTGTCTTTCTTACTCTCTTTATTTCCCTTTATATTTCCTCTTCTAATAAGATCGTCTTCAGGTTAAAATCGACATTTGTTAGGAAACATGAGAAGAGCCAGTATGCAAGAGGGAACTGAAATTTATTTTACTGAAAAAATTGATAATATAATAGCAAGTGAAAGTAGAACTAATCATCAAATTAACTCGTGCATTTGCAAATAAGCAGAGGCTAACTGTCTAATCATCAAAGTGATAACATACGCATATTTGGTTGCCTAGCTCGTAAAAAATATTAAAATTCAGAAACAACACTGAATTGCTTTACTTTGAACGTAAAAAATTAATCGCTTTTATTTTACTTGCAACTTCTCCAAACATACTGAATGTAAACTCTTATGCCACACTGAAAAACATGATATAGCATAGAGGAAGTTGGCAAGAAAGTGTTGTAAAAAAAAAGTTGGCAAGAAAGTGATGAGAAAAAAAAAATAACGGAAAAATGATTTCAATAGAATCATGATGTGACTTAAATATTAGTAGGATATTCTCTAATTAATTACCGACCACGTGGTAATAACATTTTAATAATCTTATCCGTGAATTTAGGATCATTTATTCAAACTAAAAAAAAAAACTGTAATGCAACTTTTTAGAACTTTTTTTTATATATATATTTTTTAACTTTTAAGAAAAGTACTGAGACATTTTAAATATTTGTAATTTTTTATGAAAAATTACATAATTATTATGATTTTTAAGATATTTTTTTTAATAATAAAAGTACTTTTTAAAAAATTGAAACAAACGGGTCATTAGTCTTTTTAATACGGACGGGATTGTTTAATTTACTTTTCTTTCCTTTATGGGTTGTCCTTTTTATTTTGTGAACCCGCACTTCCTTAAATTTTGAGTATGTTTGTTTACTATTTTCAAAAATAATTTTCTGTTTTTCTAAAATTGTATTTAGACAATGACGATTGAAACGGAATAAAAATGAGTGGAACATAATAAATTTACCATACAATTATTATATAGATATATCATAACAAAGCATAATAAATTTTTCGTTCCATTTGGAAGAAGAAACACAATATTTGAGCATGAAAACAATGCATATATAAATTTCGACATCAAAATAGGTGTGTGTGGCTCTTGCAAGCTTCGGCTGAGTGAGATGCCATAATGGCAGTTTGGACTCTACCGTCTATTGTGCATGTTGGGAGTAGCTAGGCATGTGATTTCACATGTGACTGCTTTCTCTCTATCTCTGATCCGACAAAGAAATTTAAGAAAAAGTTGACAAAACAAAACAATCTTCATCACATACGAAATGGACACCTGCTACAGTTTCCATTCCATAACATAACGATAGCAAGTTTGGATGGATGAGTGGAACAATTCAATAATATTTGCTGGTCCTAATTCAATTTCTTATCCAATGGTATGGCAACAACTCGATGATAAACCCAAGTATATAAGTCTATGGTCAAATCCGAGACAAGCATATTCCCAGTCCTAGGTGCCGTAGGTTGTCTAATTTAACTTAATTGGAGAGTTAGTAAGTAGTAACCACTCGCTTGAATTGTAAATTTGTATGTTTATTTAACCGTGTTTTGAGGCTGTGGTGAAATGGCTTTTTAATGCATGTATAAATTGTTTTAGACATTTAATCATTTTTAAATTTCTTTTTCAAAAGTTTATTAAAAAATTATTATTTTCCAGAATAAATTGAAACAAAGTATATTATATTCTAACAATCAATTATGATTTAAAGGAGAACGAGGCTCATAAAAGTGAGACCAGCAAGGTTGTAAAAAAACAGTGTGGTTTATAAAGAGCATCTTTAGAGTACACAGAATGACAGAATTACACATCATATAATTATTTGTACAAACTGAAGCTTCTAAAGCATTTATTTATTGAATAAGAATAAGGGCACTAATAATCACTAAATTCTACAAGAAATGAGGCTGCTGGAAAGGAGGGAGAGAAAAATAAATCAGCCATTTAATAGTAGTTTAACTATGGCTGCAGCGACATCCACCAGCTTCTGCATAATGTCATTTCTATCACTTAAGGGTGCCTGAGATGAGCCAGAAAATTTCTTGTCACAAGCATTTACTTCCTTTTGAGCATCAACTATGCAGTAACTGGCAAACCCAAATCGACCTTGGTTTATGGCATCAGCTGCTTGTGGGAGAATGTACTTCACCACTGGGATGTATGACTCAGCACAGAAAGCCAATTGTTGCTCCAATTGTTCATCTGAGGTCTGCTTGATCAGCTCTTCAATGTAACTCAGTGTGTCAGTAGCATTTGCCAGAATGTCATTGACCATTATGAGTGCCATACCCTTTGAATCACTTTTGGGGGCCAAGGGATTTGAGTGTAAGATGGAGCTGCAAAGGTCATAAAAGGGTGTTTTTTTGCATATTTGGTCTACCAAATCCCCATCCCCATCCCCATCAGAGGAATGAGTTGGTGTGAAAAGAATGCAAGATAGAAGAAGAATATGGAGTAGAAAAGAGGACACAAAGAGTGAGCTCCTCCTCATTTTCTCGGGTAAGGGAATGAATGACCAAGCTTCTTTCTTGGCTGCTTTTTAAAGTTAGGTTGGTCGTTGGTGAGTTAAAAAATTGAGATTTGTTTGCCACCGATAGAAAAAGGGAAAATTGTTGGACCCCTTTAATTGGCTGTATTTTAATCCTTTTTATATGCTTTTGTAGGATCCTCCACAATGTGATAAATTAAAGTTTGAATTCTTGTTAGAAGGAAAGTGTAGTGTCAATAATTAATATCTCATTGTATGTTAAACAGGATTACCTTTGAAAGAGAATATAAACGTGAAACCGATAAAAAAAAGAGTGTATTTATGAGTCATTTCATGTAGTATATAATAATTGTTCACAGGTGTGTTGTTTGCTTTTTGTAACCATGGGCTACCAGTGCTATTGCAATTGCATCTACACTTTGATGTTAAGGAAAAATCCTTCCTTGTATCACGGATATCTTGTTTTCAGCTGGCTTTTAGCGCCAACAATTCCACAGTTTCTGTTTTGTTCACACTCTTCTGTAGGCTGTAAGATGACAAATTAGAGATCTTTCGAGATGATGTTGAGTTCAATAAACCCTTTCCCTTGGGAACTATAGAAAGAGGGGGCAAAGGACATTACTGAGATTTCGTTCATTAAAGACAAGATCTTGATGATTACATGTGTTAGAGCTTTCTTGTTTTTTAAAGATCACAAGGCAGAGTCATCATCCCTTGCACAAAGACACACTAACTAACACCAAGCATAATTGGCATAGCTTCAATTAAAAGAGTTAGAATTATCAACTTTTTGTCTTGTTATTACCAACAAACATAGCATCTATTACATTGAACAACAATTTTCAAATGCTTTCAAGTTCCAACTTGCTCGAACATTTTCCCTATTAGTAGTGGTCCTAATCAAATAGGACACAAAAAGAGAAGAGACTTCTAAAATTGTTTATAATATGTAGTGCATTTTAAAGATTTAAATTATTTAATATTATATTGTAGTTCTTAATTTTTTTTTCTTGACTTCACATTCACTCTGCGTTCCAGAGCCAATCAATTTTATTACAGGGTGTTCACTTCTTGTGGTTGGGATCATATAAAGACAAAATAGGAAAGCTTCTCGAGGTTTCAAACCAATGGTTGCCCCTGGCAAGGGATGCTACCAGTACCAAAAAGGGTCCCCTACATAGAAATTGGACCAAACATCTTTAAACTGAATGAGGTCATACGACCCTAAATGAGTTTTGAAAGTCAGAAAGAAAAGGACGAACTTATATCCATAAATTATGTTAACTTATTGGATAGCCGAACCTTATCATTTCTAGCATGTTGGTTCGGAAAACCAAAATAATTTTCTAACCCACGATTAATTAACAAGATTAAGAGGAATTAATGTGAATTTATTCACTCTTTCTTTTCCAAAGATTGAGGGTTAAAAGATGAGATTATTCACTCTTTTCAATATATTCTATTTGGTTAGTTGAAATTTATTAAAAAAATAAAATTTTATGAATCTCATGTTATATTTAATAATTATTTATTTTAATTTTGTAGTTATCAATCAATTTTAATGGATAGTGTTTTTAAAGTATGTTCCTAGTCCTCCTCCTCACTCTTATTAACATCTATCTCTTTATTATTTTCTTTGTACAAAAGACAAAATCAATATGTTTACCCACATTCTTTACTTTTATTTTTATGTTTCAAAATTTACCCTTGTAAAAAATACATTTTTTCCCTCATGTAATTATTAACACATTTTATAATTATGATAGAATAGTTTGAATGATGAAATCTTTTAAATAACGCTTCCAATAAATGAATATTATCTTTAAATAAATATATTATGAAGATTAAATGGAGGGAAACTAGTTTTATTTAAAAATATTAAATGTAACTTTGACAATATAATAAATAAAAAATACAAACATGTTAAAAAAATCATTTTTAGTTAAATAAAGTTAATGGACTAAAAAAGCAAGAGAAAAAGATATTTATTAATATTTTTTCTTTACACAAAAAATTAAAGGTTTTTTTGACAGAAAATAAAAGTTTAGGAAACTGGTATTGATCTTAGCATTTCAATGGTTGAACATTTAGCATTATAAACTCATTAAGACCCATGTTCTTCATAGTGAAAATGAATAGAAAATTAGAAATCCTTTACCGTAGGAAAGACCTTCATAGTTCATACCATCATATACCTATAACAATTATTTGTTGTAGTTATATGATGATACGAATGTCTTCAATAAATGACATTAATGAATCAATTTACAAGATTATGATGCTAAACTCACTAAAATTAGAAATAAAGTGATGACGAAAACCGAGAACATAATGTACATTTTTGGTTTAGAACCTTTTATTTAAATATTGTATTTGTGGTCTTGTATTGAGGTGTCAACTTTCTGTGATAATAGAATGATCTGTGATAATTCCAATCCTACAATTTCTGTCGACAGTTTCCTAATGGTGTGGGTGTATGATGTTCATTGCAATTATTCTTTATTACTTTTTAATTTTAATATGATAGATAAAGAAAGTTAACTTAAATGATAAAAGATCTAACCAACTGATCAAAGAAAAGTAGGTAAGGTGCTGAAGATTTAGTAATAAGATAATATTCAAATTTCATTTGACAAAAATAATTTTTAATTAAGTTTTACTTAATTCTCAACTAAATTTTAGATTAGTCATTATTCCTTTCCTCCAATGAATTATAGGGTTAAGATAAAAAAATATTACAAATGTTAAGTAAGTTTGAAAAAATGGGATAAAAAAAGTGTTGGGGGTTGAATAGATATATTAAATTGTCAATAACTTTGAATCGGAAAAAAATCCAAAACTTCATTCAAGATTAAACTGCCTTTTCAAAATATGAAGGATCTGTTTAACAAACACTAGTTTTTAAAGACTGAATAGATGATATATTAGAAGAAAGTAGAAGCACAAGACAAAGGCAGATCACATCACATACGTGTTTCCGAAACTGACAAGACTAACATGAGTGCAGGATTATATATTCCAATAATGCCGCTCAAGTTAATAGCATTTTTATAGGACATTAGACAAATAACATATAATGTAACATAATTATAATATGATATTATAAATATTGAATTGCATCATTTGTTTAAGTAACTAGAGCAATTGTCTAACTATATATGCTGTTGTGGCTGCAGCATTGTGCCAGCTTCCAGAATTGCTTTGTATCTATCAGCACACGAACTCAGTGCTCCATTTGACCAGGTTCATGGCTTTCCTGAAGCAGCTAGTGGATCTTGTCCAAGGCATTGTTTGCTTTGCTTTTGATTACGTTGATATACTACTGACTCTAATAACCACTTCTTATGCTTGACTGTGTTTTTTATCAACTACTCATTAACACAGTCACTGACCCATTTCAACTTTATAACACAACACTCTACTCTACTGCAAGTAAGTTCCTATATATAGAAGAGCAGTGTGAAGCATACCAATCCAATAAACCTTCCTTATTATTCAGAAATATATAGCAACAATAAGAATAGTTACTATCCCTAAATATAATAGCCATGCAATTAGTAGTATCGTGTCTACTGATACTCAGGCTCACTCCAGCCTTTGCAACCACCCTGAATGATGCATATGGTGATGATAGTAGTGGTTGTCCATTAGGGACTGACATATACCAATACACTTGCCCTGAAGCAGAGGCCATTATCTTCTCTTGGGTGGAGCAGGCAGTGTCTCATGACTCAAGAATGGCAGCGTCACTTCTTAGGCTACATTTCCATGATTGCTTTGTCAATGCAAGCAATTCTTTGCCTCCACATGCTATCTTTTAGAGTAGATTACACTGACAAATTTTGTGAAATTGCATAAAATCTTTCTGTTTTTTCTATCTCTATACTATACTAACTCCTTAACTGTTTGAAAAACATTGAACAGCATTATACTAATCCTTTGATTGTTTAAAAAATATTACACCGTGTCCTCTTATAAGAAAAGTGGTTGTACACGTTAGAAAACAACGAAATTTGTGCAATCTCTCAAGTCTTAAGGATGTCAGTATAATTTGATAACAAAAGTGAATATAGAAAACACTTGTGATATTTCTCTCTCTATATTTCTTCTGCTATATCACGCATGAATTGTTACAGCTATTTATTGGCAAATGTGTGCCTCTTCAGAAATTAAATCATAATGCCTATTAAATAGCTTGGCCACTCATATTCTGCTGTTACGCTGCTCATTCCTTAATTACCATTAATGTTATTTTAGGAATACCAAAAGACAAAAAAACTGCTAATTTAAGTTTTATAACAAATCTCTCCCTTAAACTTAAATACTCTTCCCATCTCTCATTCCAATCAACCGTTTACAATTCTCCAGCAGTGTGGTCGGTAGTGGCTTGGTGAATACGTCTGCGGCTTGAGCTCGGCTTTCAACATGCTCCAATTCGACCTTTCCTTCTCTGACTTGTTCTCGGATGAAATGAAATCGGACATCGATGTGCTTGCTCCTTCCGTGATTAACCGGGTTCTTTGCTAGCTCTATCGCCAACTTGTTATCAATTCGGATCATAGTCCCTTCGTCTCGGATCACTCCCAGATGCCTTAGTAGATTTGAAAGCCAAACTGCATGACATGCACTCCAAGAAACTGCCACATACTCAGCTTCGCAGGTCGACAAAGTTACAATGGGTTGCTTCTTTGACAGCCAAGTAAAAGCTGTATTCCCAAGTAGGAATACATAACCTGAAGTACTTTTCCGGTCATCAACATCACCACACCAATCGCTATCAGAGTAACCCACTAGCCGATAGTCATCCGATTTTGAATAGAGAAGACCAAGTGATAGAGTTCCTCGAACATATCTCAGAATTCTCTTCAAGGCCTTCCAATGTGTGTAGCTTGGATCCTCCATGAATCTTCTCGTTATCCCAACACTTAGCATTAGGTCGGGTCTTGTGCTTGTAAGGTACCTCAGACTTCCGATTAAGCTTCGATATCTCCCATAATCAGCTAGTTCTCCTCCATCAAACTTTGAGAGTTTAGTACCTGGTTCCATTGGAGTAGAAACCGGGTTGCAGTCCTCCATTTTAAACTTCTTTAAAATTTCAAGCGCGTACCTCTCTTGGGATATAAAAATTCCTTCCTCCGACTGCTTCACTTCTAGGCCAAGAAAATATATCATCAGGCCTAAATCTGTCATCTCAAATTCTTTTTTCATTACCTCCTTGAACTCCTTAATCATCTTCGCGTTGCTTCCGGTGAATATGAGGTCGTCAACATAGAGAGCTACTACCATCATATCCTTTTCTGATTTCTTTGTGTACAAGGCATGCTCGTACAGACATTGCTCGTACCCGTTTTTCTTGAAATATTCGTCAATTCTCTCATTCCAGGCACGAGGAGCCTGCTTCAGTCCATAGAGGGCCTTTTTCAATCTTAGCACCTTCTTCTCATCCCCTTTCTTCATGTACCCGAGTGGTTGCTCGACGTACACTTCTTCTTTCAGCACTCCATTTAGAAAAGCCGACTTCACATCCATCTGTAGAATCGGCCATTGGTTCTGAGCAGCTAACGAGATCAGGAGTCGGATTGTCTCCATTCTCGTGACAGAAGCAAATACTTCATCATAGTTTATTCCCTCCTTTTGTTTATAGCCCTTCACCACAAGTCGAGCCTTATAACGCTCAACCTCTCCCTTAACATTCATCTTCTTTTTGTACACCCATTTTACTCCAATGGGTTGAACTCCTTCAGGAAGGTCGGTCAGCTCCCAAGTTTTGTTGCATTCAATCGCCTCAATCTCCTCTACCATGGCCGTTCTCCACTTCTCATCTTGGACAGCTTTCTCAAAACTCAAGTCTTCAGATTCGGCCAGAAGACATACAACATGAACTTCACTTGTATTGTCGTATATTTCCTACAGGCTTCTCATCCTGGGCTGTTGTGGCTCTATTTCTTCATCCGAGAACTTTGTGGCTGTTGCTATTGAAGGCACAACCATCTCCGAGCTAGTTTCTCCTTCGATCGGGTTACTCTAGCACCATTGCTTTGTTTCCTCCACGTGAACATCTCGACTCACCCCCACTTTTTTGTTAATAGGATCAAACAATTTATATGCTTTAGATTTTTCATCATACCCAATAAATATGTACTTCTTGCTCCGATCCTCTAATTTTGTCCTGTGCTGACTTGGTACTAGCCCATAGGCCACGCTATCGAACACCTTCAAATGAGAGACACTCGGCTTCATACCACTCCAAATCTCCTGAGGCGTCTTCTCGCCTAGCTTTACATGTGGACATCTGTTTTGCACATAAACTGCACACTGCACCGCCTCTGCCCAAAACTTCTTCGGCATATTCTTTCCTTTCAACATAGATCGAACCATATCGAGAATAGTTCGGTTCTTTCGTTCTGCTACTCCGTTTTGTTGCGGAGTATATGGGGCAGTCAAGAAACGCTTGATCCCATGTTCTTCGCAGTATTTGTTGAACTCGGCAGAAGTGAACTCGCCTCCTCTGTCAGATCGGACTGCTTTGATGACTTTGTTTGTTCCTTTCTCCACCATCACTTTGAATTTCTTGAAGGTTTCAAACACATCTAACTTCTTCAGAAAGTAAACCCACGTCTTTCTCGAGAAATCATCAATGAAAGAGACGAAGTATCTCTTACCACTGAATGATTATGGAGTTATTGGCCCACACACATCGATATGGATCAGGCCGAGTTGCTCCTTTGCTTGATACTCAGAACTCCTCGGGAAAGAAGTCCTCGCTTGCTTCCCGATCACACATTCTTCACAGAACCTCTTTTCGAATTCCATTTTAGGTAGTCCGAGCACCATCTTCTTTTTCACCAGCTCGGTCAACCCACCAAAATGAAGATGACCAAACCGAAAATGCCACTTCATGGCCTCATCCTCCATATCAAGTTGCATGCATTGATCTTGAATTATTTTCAGCTCAAGTTTTTACATGTGATTTTTCTTCATTTCTACCTGGGCAACGAGCCTCCCGAGTTTATCCTTCAGTTGTAATTCTCGGTCCTTCATCAGAACTAAATACCCCTTCTCCATTATCTGTCCCATGCTCAGTATGTTGCTTTTGAGATTAGGTACGTAGTATACATCTTTGATCTCTCCGATTCTCCCATTTTGCTGTTGATATCAGATCGTTCCTCGACCTTTGACTATTACTTTCGAAGCATCACCGAAAGAAACAGATCCGGACTCCACCTTTGAAAGTATTTTGAATAAACTCTCGTCACCACACATGTGGTTACTTGCGCCGATGTCCAAGTACCAAACCGAGTTATTAGAACATCTCAGTATGACTTCGGTTTCCGGACTGTTTGCCACCAGCAGCAATCCTTCATCTTCTTTCTCGGCAAGGAAGTTTGTTGGTTCCTCCTTTTTCTTCTCGAGCCTACAATCTTTGGAAATATGACCCAGCTTTCCACAGTTGTAGCATTTTACCGAGTAACAGTCCTTGGCAATATGCCCATACCTCCCACAGTTATAGCATTCAAAATTGTTTGTGTTTGTTCGGTCGCTCCGAACCTGACCCCGGCCATGCCAATTCTGTTGGCTGACTTGTTCATTTCCTCGTCCTCCTCTTCCTTTACCGCCTTGGCCTCTGCCTTTTCCTTTGCCTTTGGTACTTTGAGTATAAAGCACTTTCTCCTCTTTTATTTTCGCCTTCGCCTGGAGAGCCTGTTCAAGGGACTCCCCCTTCTTGTTTTTCTTTCTCTACTCATGCGCTTCCAGGGACCCAGCAAGCTCTTCAAGGGTAAGCGTTGATAGGTCCTTGGACTCCTCTATTGCGCATATGATATTCTCGAAATCATCTGTCAATGACCTCAGAATCTTTTCAACAACTCGGTTTGACGAAAGACTCTCGCCATTCTGATTCAGCTTGTTTGCCACGGCCTCCACCCGAGTAATGAACTCGGATACGCTTTCAGACTCTTTCATCCTTATGTTTTCCAGCTCGCCCCTAAGGGTTTGAAGTCGGACTTGCTTCACTCGTTCGTCTCCTTTGTTTGTTTTTTCGAGTATATCCCATGCTACTTTGGAAGATTCTGCATTTGCTATCTTCTCAAAACCGGATTCGTCGACAGCTCGGTATAGCAGATACAGTGCTGCCTTGTCCTTAGCTCGAATGGCCTTCAACGCGTTCATTTGGGCATTTGAATATCCATCTGTGCTCGCCGGTTCCTCATATCCAGTCTCGACCATGTCCCAGTTATCTTGGGAACCGAGAAGGGCCTTCATCTGCATCTTCCAATTATCATAGTTGGTGCCTTTCGTCAACTTGGGTAGCGGGATGCCACTGGTCAGACCTGCCATTTTCTTCAAGTGTTTGCACTCAACTCACACACCTCACAAAGCTCTAAGCTCTGATGCCAATTTGATAACAAAAGTGAATATAGAAAACACTTGTGATATTTCTCTCTCTATATTTCTTCTGCTATATCACGCATGAATTGTTACAGCTATTTATTGACAAATGTGTGCCTCTTCAGAAATTAAATCATAATGCCTATTAAATAGCTTGGCCACTCATATTCTGCTGTTACGCCGCTCATTCCTTAATTACCATTAATGTTATTTTAGGAATACCAAAAGACAAAAAAACTGCTAATTTAAGTTTTATAACATAATTTACTCTATCTTTTGAAGGTTCTATAAATCCCATTAACGGTGTAATATTTTGTTGACATTTCAGGGTTGTGATGCTTCAGTCTTGCTAGATGACACACAGGACTTTGTTGGCGAGAAAACTGCGGGTCCAAATTTGAATTCACTCAGAGGATTCGAAGTAATTGACCAAATCAAATCCGAACTAGAACTAGTCTGTCCACAGACCGTCTCTTGTGCTGACATACTGGCAACTGCTGCCAGAGATTCAGTTCTTCTGGTTTGTCATTGTTGCTTTCCTGCCTCCGCCTCCATGGTTTCTCAGATATTCTAGAAATTAATTTTTATCCACCGATAATGTAACGTAAAATGTTTTATATCATCAACTAATAAGAAATCATGATAAATATTACTTTTAAAATATTTATTGCGAAAGTCAATAAACTTTAATAAACTTTATCATATACGAGGATTTATGATTAATGATACTGAAAAAAGTGCAACACTATTTTGTCCACTATTCTAGCTATCATGAATCATATTATTAAACTGCTGAGTTACAGTCAGGAGGTCCAATTTGGGAGGTGCAAAAGGGAAGGAAAGATGGCATTACTGCTAGCAAGAATGCAGCAAATAATAACATCCCAGGTCCAAACTCCACTGTTAATGTGCTTGTAGCGAAGTTCGAGAGTGTAGGCCTTACACTTAAAGATATGGTTGCCCTTTCAGGTTAATCATCTTCACACTTTCTTATTCACATGCTATTGGAATTCTTTTCCATCATTGAGAAATTAACAAGATTAGCATTTTTTTCAGGTGCGCACACAATAGGGAAAGCTCGCTGCAGAACATTTAGCTCGTGTTTACAGACTAGTAGTAACTCAGAGAGCGCTAATGCTAACATTGAATTCATTGCATCATTGCAACAGCTGTGCTCAGGACCAGATAAGAGTAACACAGTTGCACATCTTGATTTGGCTACACCTGCTACTTTTGATAATCAATATTTTGTTAATCTTCTATCTGGGGAGGGATTGCTCCCATCAGACCAGGCTCTTGTGAATGGCAATGATCAGACACGACAGATTGTCGAAACCTACGTGGAGAACCCATTAGCTTTCTTTGAGGACTTCAAGATTTCTATGTTGAAAATGGGAAGCTTGGCATCACCAACTGAGACTAATGGCCAGATTCGTAGGAACTGCCGAACTATTAACTAATCTTAACCTTTGGTTTTTAAATAAAATAATAGTAATTATATACAGTTCTCAAGCTGATATTGCCCTATGTAAAAGCAATATGGTAGTTGCATGCTAATTGATTGTTAACTATGTTACACTACGGGGTTAAATATTAATGAATACTTGAATGGAGCTTTAGTTAAATTTTTATGGAATTAAATATATTTTGTTTTTAAAATTGAGTGTTCTTTTTAATCCTTAAAATCCACAAAATATTCCTTTTAGCCTTTCTGCAATATGAATCAAACGTAGAATAATAAATTTGTAATTTGCGACAACTTTTGACAGCTAAAATTTGATTTGATTTTCCATTTTATATTTTAAAGTATATTTCTAATGGTTAAAAATTGTCATAATCAAGTTAATAAAAAATAAAAAATTCATTAATCACTCTAAAATCCGCTTTAATTTTTTTTACTGACTTGATTTTTACAATTTCAAAACATTAGAAAATCATACTAGAAATATAAAGTAGAGAATCAAAATATGAAGATAAAAAATATCAAATATTATAAGACTAAAAAATAATGAATCACATTTAAGAAATTAAAAACACATTTAAGCCAAATTTTATAACCATCTGTTAAAGCCATTAATTCCTTGAGCTCTACACTGCTGCAAGAAGGAAAGAATTGCTCTGACATGCTACATTGAAAAAGGCATAATAGTAATTAACTGAATTATGTTATCTTAATCATAGAGATTTTAATGTTTATATAAAAAAAAAATCTGTGTTCATTGGATTTATTCTGTATTATTTATTAATTTTATATATGATAACTGGATATACTTGTGATAATTATAAAGAAAGTTAAGTTAAATGATAAAAGAAGAACTTGAACATGAGTAAGTTTAAATGTTAATATCTTCATTCAGGATTAAAATGCTTCTCTTCAAAATACGAAGGATTTGTTTAACAAATAGTTGTTAAAGTTAAAGGCTAAATTGAGGATATATTAGAAGAAAGTAGAAGCACAAAACAGAGGCATATCACATCATCCCCATGCGCTGTCAATTATTTTTCCAAGAATTAAACAATAAAAATGAAAAGAAGAAACATAGAAAGCAGAGGTGAGGGGACTTTGAAATTTGTGGAGTGGCTAAAGGCCTAAAGCAATTGTGGTTCCATTACAGACGAGACCATCAAGAGAGCAAGTTTATGTTTCTATGATGTTCTTAAGATAATAGCCTTTTTATTGAACATTAAGCAAACAACATAATGTGATATTATAAGTATTAAATTGCATCATCATCCGTTTGAGCAACTAACTAACTAGAGCAATTGTCTAACTATAGCTGCTGTTGTGGCTGCAACATCATGCATAGCATTGTTGTCATTGGTGAGTGGCGATTTCCCAGCTGAGAAACTGTTCTCGCAAGAGGTGGCTTCAATAGCAGCATCATTGGCACCATCTTCTGCGAACTTGGGGTCTCCTTTCTGCAGAGTAACATAATTAAGTTAAAGGTTCTATAACAAAAAAACTGCTAATTTAAGTTTTATAACATAATTAACTCCCACACAAAGTCTTAGACTTTAGAGTGAACAAATGATTAGATACTATAATGAAGAGTCGGGTTTAGATGTTGAACATAATCTCCAACCAGCCTAAAACAACAACAATCACCAGAAAAGGACAAGCCAGTCCAAAGATAAATTTGGTTCACTTATCCTTATCACTTCTTTCTATCCCACTACCATTACTAAAGAAGAATAAGACAGGCATTAGTGAGCGGGGGAAGGGAATGAAAAAGGATTACATTCGCCTCTCTCTATTTTTTGTTAACATAGACAAAAAGATCAATTTCGTGCAAAAACGTACCATATCATGTTTAAGGTTTCTCTTACTAAACGGGTTGGGTCTTCTAGCATGTCCCACGAAAAAAACGTAGCATAGGATCAGTGGTCAGCCTTTAGTTTAAAGAAGTGCCAAATTTTAAATAATGTAATTTTATTTTTAATTAGTGTCAAATTTTATTTTTAATCCTAATTAATTATATAAATATATATAATTATTTAAAAAAGAAATTTTGTCACTCAATAGTTATTAATTTTATTTTTTAGGTAGTGTCATGATCATAGTTTATTTTAACATCACTCCGACACTATGTGATGCGTTTGATTTAGAAAATGAAAATAGAAAAAATGAAAAATAAAAGAAATTTTTAAATTAAAACTTAGTGTAAAGAATGTGAGTTTCACACAAAAAATACAATATTTTTCTCCAATATTTTTTTTCTTCCTTCCAAACACACCCTTAACGTTTAACTATGTCTTAGATATAAATGTTTCCAAAATAAACCAGCTGTAGAGAACAGAGAGAGGGAAAAAAATACCACAGTCACACTTGTGATTGCATCATAATTCTTGATATTATGAAAAATTACTAATAAATGCAGTTGATGTGACCATAAATAATTGCAATGATAAATATGATCACATATAGAGAACTCAAATATCTTTTATGTTGCGGAAATGTAACTGTGACTGCAAACAGATTCTTAAAACCTTTAAGCAAAAGGAAAATGAAAATATCCAAATCTTCACATGAAAATGATCACAAAGCAAAGAGCACGTATGATACTTGTCTCAATGCAAATTAGATGTCTGGGAAACTCGTGAGAATCACGAGAGGGTTGGGTTTTATTACATATAACAACATTTGATAAAAAAAGATAGTATTTTCACATTAGAGTTAACAGCCACCAAGTCACCATGATACAGAGACATCTATAATCTATAATTAGTTAATACAATTAAGCATATATATAGGTTTGAGCAAGTAGAATTATTAGAGCAACAATCTAACAATAGCGGCAGTAACAGCAGCAACATTATGCATAGCATTGTTCTGTTTGGTGAGTGGGGAATTCCCTGTAGAGAAATCAGCCTCACAAAAGGTAGCCTCATTAGCAGCATCATTAGCCCCATCTTCCGCAAACTTGGGGTCCCCTTTCTGCAGAGCCTCAGTGGCTTGTGGAACATCAGCGATTAAAACCGCTTTGTATTTATCAGCACAAGAACTCAAGGCTCTTCTTTGCTTATTAGGCCCTGCTACCACCCTCTGCAGCTCGTGGATTCTCTTCAATGCATCGTTTGCTTTTGCCTTCATCGCTTTAACCATGATTTGAGCCAGCCCTGTGACGTCAGCCCTGGAACTCCCAGGGCTTGCCTTCAGAGACTGAAGGCAAACGTTGTAGTTGGGGGTCTTCCTGCAAGTGTTCTCTATCAGCTTTTCATTTTCTGGAAGCAAGGTTCTGCAGTGGCTTGATGGTATTGAAATCATAACAATAATGGCTAAGAGAATTAGAGGCTTCAAGTTTGTCACTATTGAAAGAGAGATTAGTGATGATAGTAGTAGCCTCATTCCACAGCTAGGCGTTTTTATAGGTAGGAGCAGATGTAGTAGACCTAACCTTTCTCCTATATATATATATATATATATATATATATATATATATATATATATATATATATCATATATGTTATCGAAGATTGTTATATGTACGCAATTTTCCACATACATAGTGGTTTTTTCAAACCAACTTTTTGTTATAAGAATGACAGCAATATAACTTTAAATAAATAAATAAAAAAGTGTGCAACTATCATCTTATAAAATTGTTATCTCCATTGAAGCTTGCTTTCTGAGCTTAAATCTCCACCGTTATATGTTGGCTAATTCACAAATTTTTAATTTGTTGCGGCTAAAATTGCAAATTCAATCTTTTTTTTTACGACAATAAAGATCATAAATTAATTTGTTTGAAATTAAAGTAGATGTCCATCGGATTTGAATGCATTTTAGAAATGTATAAATTATAATTATTAATTGAAAAATAAATTTTAATGATGACTTAAATATTTATATATATATATATATGTGCATTTTTGTTATTAATTTCAATTAACAATTATGACTTTACCTTTTTATATTTTACTATAACCTTTAATTTAGATGAGCCAAATTCACTCTGTGGTCTTTTTATTCCACTATATATATATATATATATATATATATATATATATCTCTTAATTATTATATGCACGAAAGAAGGTATTTATTAAAATTGTTCGTGATGTTAATTTGCGGCTGTAGTTGCATGTAGTAAATTATTGGATCGTACTTTATCTTTATGATATGCGTAGCAATGCATAGCTTTTTATAGAAAAATCCTCAAAAACATTTATAGTCTTGTATTATTGAATCAGGTTTTATACACTAATAATAGTAGTTAGTTTAGAAAGGAAAGTGCTAAAGCAGTAAAAATACATGGTTGCATTAAGGTAGCTTGCAATTGCCAATTTGGCCTTTATTTATCCGGAAAAACATTGGAATTGAGGAATCAACTTATCAGGTTGATCTCCTTCTATTATCTAATGAAAAGGATCATACTTTGAGTTAATGTATCCAGCTTTCCACCGTAGAAAAAATAATTAAAAAAATGTTTGCATATATCGCTCACCCTTTCTTTTATATAGAAACATATATCGCTCACCTAACCCCTTAATAAATACTCCAAATATAAGTACAAATTAGTATTTTAATTCCTAAACCTGAAAACAAATAATTATTTATTTTTTGAAATAATAAAAATTCTAATTTAATTTTTGAATGTATAAAAAATGTGATATAATGATTCACGTACGTACAAAATTTAATAACAAGACATGATTATTATATATTTAAGAATTAAATTAAAAAATTTAGTCTTTCATATATTTAGTTTGTCATAAGACATTTCAGAGACTAAAGTAAACATTTACCTATTTATATAATGTAGGGTGTGTTTATTTTTCTGTTTTAGCTAGCATTTGTGTCTTGAATTCCAGAAAATTAAATATGACTGATAAAATTTGATACATCCTTGTTCTAGAGAAATTGAATGGTTTTTATAAAAATACCTGTAGTAGTGTAAAGTAAAACAGTTTTATAATATCATATAATTAAGCAAACAATCATATATATACGATTATTTTGTTATAATTTTTAATAGAATTATTATAAAATATAATTTTGGATTTTGGATTAAAATGATTTATTATATCTCAAATCTGACATAAATCTTTAACTATTTGAGTGGAAAAAAATGCATAAAGAAAAATAATAAAATAATTTAATACATTCAACAAAAAATATATTAAAAACTCAAAATTATATATTAATATAGTCTATGGACCGATACTTGTCAGGTAATAACTAAGTGTTTTTTTTTTTTTTTACAATACTACTATAATCTAGTCTATGGACTCCACCCAACTACGGCATTTAGCGTGATAAGCTTAAGAGCTAACCAACCACTCTTTATAATTAGGATCATAATAGGTAATTATTTCGTTCTGTAAAAAAGAAGAAGTAATGTTTGCATAAAATATTATAGTATTTTACAAAAACATGTATACATCGACAAATGATACTTGTTAGGTACGTCAGTATCTGTGTTCATACCTTACCTACAGGTAACGAGTGTCGCATGATAACAAAGACTATGTTTTTTACTGTATAACAAGGACTAATTAAAAAC
This sequence comes from Glycine tomentella, assembly GCA_007407185.1. Taxonomy (NCBI): domain Eukaryota; kingdom Viridiplantae; phylum Streptophyta; class Magnoliopsida; order Fabales; family Fabaceae; genus Glycine; species Glycine tomentella. The sequence goes on along the minus strand of PYAF01003410.1, from coordinate 1,476,426 downwards.
ACATAAACAAAATAGTTAATGAGTATCACATGCAAGGAATAAACACAATTATTTCATATTTTTTAGAGAAGAAAACCGAAGAAGAAGAAAAAGAGCAAAATAAAAATTTACTTATCTTTTAGAAATTAAAAATATAATTAATTCTAATATTAATGATGAAAAGAAAAATATCAATTAAATTAAATTAAACAAATGTAACTTGAACGAAGAAAACAAAAAATAATTTTTAATTATAAAGTGCTACAAATATCTTTCATCTTAATTAAAAAAATAGTTTTTTTTGACCGAATTAAAAAAAATGTTATAAAATACAATAAATGTATTATATATACACGGGTAGGTACGAACAAAGTTGGGTGGTATAATATTTATGCTTAAGAAAATTCTATGAGTAATCAATTACTCATGCCCAAACCTAAATTTATTTAATAAATAGAGACCTTATTTACTGTAAATAATTTTTTTATATCTACTAAATTGAATCCAATTTTGGTTCTTGCTTAGTGCTGCTCCAGTCCACCACGATAAAGAAAATTTTCCCCCTCGCCATATTGAGCTACGAGTTTACAACCATTTCGTTACGTTTTGTTTTTTTGGGGTAAATAACGTTTTTAATATACATGACACAGCGTTTCGCAACCTTTTTAAAACAGGAAGAACAGTTAGAATTAGATAGTTGCATAAGTCACAAGCATACACAGCCATAGGGAGGATGCAAACAAAAATGGAATGGTTGCAAATAGCGGGTTTCTTACTTTCTTTCCTTTTATTTCACTATTTCTCATGCATGATGCATTTTCTGTACACACGAAACTATCAAATCCTAATTGTATTTTCTTATGTTCTGTCTGAATGTGTCGTTCTTTCACAGTTCATAAAGATATAGGACGTCTCAGCTTCTAGCACTAACGGCGAAAATGTGGATTTGGATGATCGATGATGTGACATAATATGCAATTAAGCAAAAATATAATGGTGCTTAGTTATGTGATAAGGACTTCTACCTTCCATGAATTATGAGAACATGACAAGTCTCTTGAGTTTTCAGTTTCACGATATACCCGGAACTCGCAAGTAAAGTTTTTCTAAACTAATCATACAGATAAAAAATGAGTTAAAAATGAAAAATATTTAAAAAATAAGATATTAAACTACTCTTACAAACTTAATAGATAATAATTATGAATTTAATGTTCATGCATTAATAATCATTCAATCATAAATCATAGTTTGAATTATTTTAAAAATTAATAAATTTATCATGATGTGTTGTGACATATTTGTGGGATGGAATTCATGACATATTTGTAATCGTGGTTAGTTAGACTTAAAATAAATATTTGAGATTGTAACTGTTCAATCTTCATCCAGTGATACTATTTGAATGGCTGTGTAATTCAGGTAAAATTTGAGACATGCGATTGCATGTGATAGGGTAGCGTGAAGCGTGTGAAGATCGAGTGTAACAAAAGAATACGTGATCCGGTGAGAATTTATTTACTCACACAATCCTACGTAATGTGATTGGTTGTATAATTTTATTAGATTTTCTAAACTCACTTTAATAAACTTGACTTATGATTAAAAATTAGATATATTTTAAGCACACGATAAATGATTAAATTTTATTTTAAGTTTTTAATAATTTTTTATACCACGAGACAACTCAAGTTACAAATCTCCTGTAGAAGCATGGACTCAATATTGATACTCATGGTCATATTTTTGTTTGTTTTAGGTCCTTGTTGTTAGGGTTATTTTGTTAAGTGGTGATCTGATACTTAAAAATTATAAATCATAATTTTTTACGATTTAAAAATTGTCACTATTTATTTAAAAAATTAAATTATAATTTTTGATAGTTTTAAAATTACTAAAATTAATTATAGAAGAAAAAAGCTTAATTGTACTTCTGTTTTTCTTATTATAATCATTTTGTGAATCTAGTCCTTTTAATTATTTATTTAATAACTTTTTTTATTACATAGTGTGTTCTATCTATTTTTTTACAATATGTTCTATCTATATTTAATTAAAAACATTGATGTAAAATTGCAATAAAGCGTCATGCGTGATGTAACAGTATAATGAAATGTTATACATTCACATTAGTTTTTCTTTTTTTTATATAAAAATCAAATAACCTATTTGATTATTTATTTTATTTTATTGTTTAATTTAATCATTCAATCCATTTAAGATTGATAACGTTAATAATTTGAGAATAATTTTTTTGTTAAAAAAGAAGTGGAAAGGAAGAGGAGAAAATTTTTAAAAAAATCATTTTTGAATGGTTAATGACATATTTTTAAATATTGTGAAGGATCAAACTGAAAAAAATAAAAAATAAAAGATAAATTGAAAAAAAATTAAGATAAATTGAAAAAAAGAAATATAAATAATCAAATAAATTTTAAAAAATAAAAGATTAAATTGAACCAAAAAATCAGATAAAGAATCAAATTGAATTTTTTAAAAGATAAAAATTCAAACTGAAAAAGAAATAAAAGAAAGAACCAATAGCTCATTTAGAAAAAAAAAGGGACGCTAATTTTTTTATTAAATATTAAGTTAACATATGAACCAAAATCAAATGATTAAAATTTCTAAAATAAAAATCATATAATTAAAATGGTGAAAAATATATTTGCAAAAAACATAGAGGGACCAGATTTAATAAAGAAAAATAATAAAAAACTGAAATGTAAATAAGCTTTTTCTTAATTAAAAAATGTAATTAAGCTAAAATACAATTGAAATTTGAACAAGTATGTATGGGTACGGGTAGGAATCCGAAATCCGAATAATGAACGATCTGGAAAAGAAAACCCTAGCCATGGATTCGCCTTACTTCAGAAGCACGTGACACACGTGACTGGGAAAATAGGAGTAGCGAGCGCCGCAAGGCGAAATCACACTATCTCCGCTGAAATGCAAATGATTTTACATGGACCGTCCGATCGAGTGCCACGTCATCGATCCGCGTGAAATCGTGTTTGAACGGCCGGGATCAGCGCTGCAGAGCAACTGGGGGAAGCGAAGGGAAGAGGCTGGTAAACCTGGCTGTTTTCTCCATTATCGCGTGCTCGGTTTTCGATCGAGTTTTTCTCCGTTTGCAGCACAACGAATTTCGAAATCCCGTGGAGAACGTAACGTGCTCTGGTCTCTGGACTCGAAGATGAAGGCCACAAAGGAATTGAGCGAGCATGTGGAGGAAAACGAGGTCACGGTTTTGGTTGAGGAGGACGATGAAGAATATGAGTCGGAGGATGAAGTAGTAGACGACGGAGAAGACGATGAAGACGAAGAAGAGGACGATGACGACGACGACGGAGACGACAATGACGACGAGGAAGACAACGATGAGGATGATGCTCCTGACGGCGGTGACGACGACGACGACGACGAAGATGAAGAAGAAGGTGATGTCCAGCGTGGTGGTGAGCCTGACGACGACGACGACGACAACGACAACGATGACGACGACGAAGACGAAGATGAAGACGAGGAGGAGCAAGGGGAAGAGGTACTTATATCTGATTTTCTTTTTCGAAATCCCTAATTTGCTGAAGTAGTTATTGTTTTGGATGCAAAACTCGATTCTGGATTGTTTATTATCTGTTATATGTTGATTTTCACTTGATTCGTTTGATTTCTCCTTTAACTTTTCGTTTTATTTGTTCTGTTCCAAACCTGGGCCTAGAACCTGGAGAGTCTTCACTAACTTGTTCATTTAATCATTTACGGTTATTTGTTAAGACCTTACATGTTTATCAATTTTTTTTAGAACAATTGCTTATGGAACCTGTTTAGAGGACTTTGCGTTCTATTTTTTAGAACAAAAAATTTCCCAATTTCTTAAATTCTTTTACAACAATAGCTTATGGAATTGGAATCTGTTTTCAGGACTTTGCGTTCTATTTTTCAGAACAAAAAATATCCTTTTGTGATGGGAGAGGCCTAACCTCTCCCTGCTGCCATGTCCTTTTCCCTTGTTTCAGATTTTCGTGCATTAGTACGTTTAGTACTGATTGTAAAAAAGGAGGAGACTTTATAGCTCAAAATTAATTTTAGAGATCCATGAAATGTATATAACAATATATTACTATCATTAAATTGTTCAATATTCCTCAAATACACGTTTTTGTTAGATCTTTGATAATTCCGTCGTTCATATTTGATATACTTGTGAATTTGTTCTTGTTGTCTTATGGGTGGCAACCATATGGGGGAACCAATGAATACCTGTTCTCTGGGAATATGCATGTGGTATATTGGACCTGGTCTTTTATTAGCCTTGTTACTTTGGATAACTTCATTTATTTTAACCAATTTAGGCTTTATGGTTTTTTTTATGGGGGAGGGGGTTGTTGAGAATCTACGTAATAGAATCAAGTTTCTGCTAGAAGAACTAAAGAACATGTTTCAGCCTTTCAGATCATATGTCCTCCTCAAGCCAACATGAAAATGAAATTATGAGAAAGAAATTTTTGTCTGTATCTGTTGTATTGCTCCATACTAGTCAATTTTCTATTTTGCCATGTCTTCCTGCTTTTGAATTACTTTGAGTATGACACATAAAACTTGTAGGAGGATTTGGGAACAGAGTACCTTATCCGCCCTTTAGGCAATGCTGAGGAGGAGGAAGCATCAAGTGATTTTGAACCAGAGGAGAATGGTGAGGAGGAGGAAGAAGACGTCGATGACGAGGACGGTGAGAAGGCTGAGGCTCCACCAAAAAGAAAGAGGTCAGATAAAGATGATTCAGATGACGATGATGGAGGCGAAGATGATGAGAGACCCTCCAAGCGGTAGAGTTGGCTTAAACTAGTCAACCATAGGGGAACTTATCTCCCTTTGTCCCTTAAAAACATTTCAGGGAATTGTTTCATTCTCTCTTTTATCATTATGGTGCGACATTATTAGGCTTATTACTTTCATGTTTGGTGCATAGTTTATAACATTTGGTAGAACAAATTTTGCAGACTTGAATGTTTTCTTAAAAGTACTCTGTAACTCGGTATATCTCATGTTATGTATCACTGTCTGTTGGTAGATTTCTTCTGCCTTCATATATATATATATATATATATTTTTTTTTTTATAATAATTGTATTATTATACTTGTTTGTTTCTATTACATGTTGACGGGTGTTTCATGTCTATAGGCTTGTGGTTGCTGGATGGGCTAGAGTATCACTTTTCTTTGAGGCACTCAGAAAGTGAATTAATTACTCGTTGTGTCCATGATGATATATTGGATCTATACGAACGGAAAAATGTCTTGCCAAGGCATTTTAATTTTGCTTTGATGAGTTTCAACTACAGGGTCGATTGGTGCTGAATTTGTCTAGCGATTGATTTTCAATGATTTGTGCCTGCAGAATTGGGGAACTGTGTACCTACTTTTCTAGATTAGGAGTATCAATCAATTGGCCCGTAACGAAGTTGCTCCCACTCGAGGAGGGGTTGAGCGTGAAAAAGCCTTTTACTTTATATGCTTTTTTAGAATCTTTACAAGGTGCCGTAAGAAAAAGACTTACATACCACAAAGATGAAATTCATTACATGCCATAAAGGAAATAAAAACCTCATTAAACTACCGGTTTAGGGGGTGAAATTGAAACTATACATGTTTCTTTTATATAGAATCTTTGGAAGGTGCCGTAAGAAAAAAGGCGTACATGCCATAAAGGAAAAACTCATTCACAAGCGCAGTACGGTTCATAATTCAGATAGCAGGCCACTAAGCACAAATGAAATGAACCGATTGGCTGTTTGTGCTGTCTGCCATTTGCTGCCCAATATTATAATTTTGTCCCTTGTTTTTCATGCTCAAGTCTTTATTCGTCCGTCCAAATCTAGTGGCAGGCAGGACCAAAGCAGAAAGAGAATCAAACAGAGATATATGGAGTGCCAGAATTAGCCAATTAGGGTAAGAACTAAGAAGTCAGTTAAAATTAAACTTCATCACCCATGTAGTTCTCCGGTAGAATTAAATTAATAATAATTAAAAAACATAAAATATGCTAAATTTAATATTTTAAATTTTAAATTCAATAAAAGAAGATTTTTTTTAACAAAGTATGATTACAAACATATTGAAATCTTGGATTTGGATTTGAATCTTAATGAAACATTTTAGCAAAAGTACAATAGAGACACGATATGGTGTATAAATAAGTTATTTAAACATGTAATTGACAAATGTTAACTGAGTCCAATAGCCCAAGAATAATGATTAAAGATAACAAAATAAAAACATATCTATTATACATATTAAAAACAAAAAATATTTAACAAACTTTATTTAATATTCCTCACCGTTGTCCTTGGGACACAAACACTCTCTGTTGTTTTGTGCATATTTTACGGGCTTATGCATTCACGAGTACAGAATAACCTGAGGTTTCAGGGTCAATTTGTTTAACTTTTTCAAAACTAATGTTAAGATTTATTAAAAAAAAGATTATTTTAAGAAACTTTATAGACAATAAATTTTATTACTGAATTATTATTTATTTGATTATAATTTCAAGTTTAAAAAAATAAATTTTTTAAAGATTATTATTTCAATTTTTTTATGAAAGTTATAACTTATAAGAGTAAGCTTTTTAAAATAATAAAATTTTAAAATTTAGATTCTTTTTGAAACTGAAATAAACACGAACAAAACTCTTACAGACAATTTTTTCTTAAGAAAAGAAAACTGAAATAATTGTCTCTAAGATTATGTTTGTCTCAAGGTATAAAAGGTAAGATTGAAAATATCATATTTCCATCAATAATAAGTTTTGAATAAACATTTTTACGTATTGTTATATTATTCTTATAAAGTATTCTATATTCTCATGAAAATTAAAAATTATTTTCTACAACAATTACATATCTCCACTTTATTTTTCTATATTTTCACTTTTATTTTTTCAAATAAAAATACAAAATACCCATCAAATACATCCGTAAAAATATTATTCTTAAATATAATTCATCAAAATACAATATTAAATCTAGAATGAAACACCCACAAAATATTTTGTGAGGAATGGGAATGAGCGCAGGTGAGTTTGGACAGCAAAAGGTTAGGTTTGGAATACTCGTGTCGGTGAAGCAGATATGGTTCTTCCATATCCCTTGAACTTGAATTCTCTTCATTCTTCACAATTGGACAGGTATCGAGCTTGAATTCGAATTCGAATTAAATAAATCGAATTGTGTCGGTCGTCACCTACATGCACGACTTTTACTAACAGCACAAGTGCACACAACCTGGGAGTAAACAAAAAAACACAAGTCAATATTCTTTTTTATTTTATTTTATCTTTTCTAAGGTGCGAACTCATAAATGACAATTTAATTTTCACAAGCACTTCACGTTGTGTAAAATAAAAAAAATATCTATTTAATTATTTTTAATGAGTTAAATTTATAAAATATTTAAATTTAAATTTGAATTCAAATTCAAAATTCATTTTTTATTTAAAGAAAATATTAAATATGTTTTGAGCATTTGGATAATTATTTTTTAATTCTTAAAAATAATTTATTTTTATTAGTCTCTCAATTTTTTAAATACTTTAATTTTTTTAATGTATTCATTTCATAATTTATAATAATTTTTAATTAAATATTTGATTCACATGATTTTGATTTGATGGTTGTTTATAAATTCGGTTGGTTTTAAAGAAAAAATAAAAAATAAAAATAAAATTGTTATAATTTTTTTATATTTTATCTATTTTAAATATCATAAATTATTTTGACGTTGAAATTATAAATTATGAAATTATTAAAATAAAGAATGAAAAATATTAAAAATGTTTTTTAAAAAATTTGAAAGACTAATAAAAATAAATTCTTTTTTTGTTAAGCCTAAAAATCCAAATTTAAAAGACTAAACATCTGAATAAAATTCATCCAAGATGCAGTCGGAATCCCTCACCGTCGCCGCGCATCATCCACCACCCGTATTAGATGATCTCACGTTGAAAGCACAGTTCATAATCAGGGTAAATAAGAATTTAATTGTAAGAGTAAATGGCATTTTCATTATTTATAGTATTTCATAAAAAATGAAAAGAAAGAACTAACGAAAATAATTGAAGAGTTCCTCATAAAAGAAATAATTAATGAGATTTTGATGACATTTTGTTTCTCTCTGCTTGACACTTTATTATTTTCATCTTCTTCTTCAACACGCGCGCAGTGAGTTCTACTCGTACCACCTACCGTCACTCACCGCATTCTCCTTGGATTTACGAACACAACCACATGCAGCATTTTGCTTCCTCAAAATTCTCTTCATTCTACCTTCCATTTTCGCAAAGTTACGAATCACTATTCCTCTCCGCCAGATCCGGTGGTGGATCTTCGTCGAATCGCTCTCTTCTTCGAATGCCGCTTCAGTTCCTGTGATTTCCGGTGAATCGGACTTCGGAACTGTGCTGTGATTCTTCTGCTGCCTCTTTCGCTTTTCCAAAAAATGCTTCTCCTCAGCCCTGTTACTCCCGGTCAGGTACGTTTTTCCGTTCGATTTTCTAGCTCCCTCAGATCTTGCACCGATTCCTGTTTTTTCACCGCTAGTTACTCGCTTCTGTTTATTTCACCGTGGAATTTGGTGTGATGCGTTTGTGTTTCTGCTTGGCTCGATTAACTGATTCGTGTTTGTTCGCCGCTAGTTACTCGCTTCTGTTTATGTCACCGTGGAATTTCATGTGATGCGTTTGTGCTTGTGCTTGGCGCGAGTAACTGATTCGTGTTTTTTCGCCGCTAGTCAATCGGTTCCGCTTTGGAATTTGAGACGTTTGTGATTGTGCTTCGTGCGAGTAAATGATTTTTCGGTTTGTTATGGTTGCAGGTCTCGTTCCTTCTCGGGATCATTCCGGTCGTTGTGGCATGGATATATTCGGAGATATTGGAGTACCGGAAAAACTCTGTCTCGTCCAGAGTGTAAGTTCGATCGATTACTCTTTCGCAGCGTGAGCTTTTAGTTGCGCGTGCTGGTACAACGTTTGCATTTTAGGGGAATGTAGCGTCTGCGAGTTTTGAGATGATCAAATAGTTAATCGGTCTTATATAGTTTCTATGTTATTCGTTAAGTTGTTGGCCACAATTGGATTATCATACGTTATTTCGCAATAACTGGATTTTATAGTTGTTATGCATTATGATCGCTACCGTTATGAAACTTTTTTTTTTTTTTTTTCGCAATATTTTCGAAAGGGGATTTCTATAATCCGATTATGAACTAGTTAATCAAGTGGCAGAGTTAAGTCTTTTTGGGAGAGAGAGAGTTAATGTTTGGCGGTTCTTCCAGAAATATTATGTTATCCCAATCCAATGTGTAAGAATGGAAGTTCATTAAGAAATTGTGCCATGATTTCTTACGGAAGTTGTTCTTGTTTAGTAGGCAATCGGACATCAACTTAGTTGAAATGGGCAGCGATGTTGTTAAAGATGAAGACAGAGCAGTTTTATTGGAGGGAGGAGCTTTACAGTCAGGATCCCCAAAGGCACGGAGCTTAACTGGCTCACCGTCAATTATCAGGTTTGTAATTCATCCTGCTCTGGTTTTGCTTGCTTAAATTATGGTTTTGTAATTTGTTATTTCCGTCTTTGCTTTAACTTAGACTTATGTGCTTGGCGTTTTCATGACTGCTTCAGATTCCTTTTGATGGATGAGTGTTTCCTTCTTGAGAACCGTTTGACACTTAGAGCGATGTAAGTAAATTATATGAAACGAGAAATTTATTTGTATGTGTGAATCAAACTAATTGTTTTTCATTTCCTTTGCTCTTTCTCTGTGATAGGTCTGAATTTGGTCTCATTTTGGCTTACTTTTATTTGTGCGACCGCACAGATTTCTTTGCCTCGTCCAATAAGGTTGATGATTTCATCAGGATATTTCTCGTGTTTCATTTCTAACTGAGCACTATTTCGTGATTTTGTGATTGGAAAGTCTGTTCAGCAAGCAAATATTGCTCCATATTTCTTTTGTTTCTGAGCCATTGCTTCCTTTAACACGCATCATGACAAGTCACCATGTGAAATTAGGAAAATCCAAGAAAGGATGAAACACTTTTCTTGAATTAAAAACTAACAAACAATTGAACTCAATCATTAAAGTAGGGAGAAAAGAGAAAGGACCGAGGAGTGCCTTACTTGTTGCATCAATACACAATAAAGCACAATGTACCACTTTAGCAAGTACCCAATGCTGTTGGTCATAGTCTAGAAAAAATCAGTATTCCAAATTGTGTTTGCTTTTATCCATGAAAGCAGTAATATATCTTTGAAAATTTAGCTTTGTTATGTGCCTACTATGAATAAGTTAAATAATATTTTGTCAACAATCATCTGTTTTTGCAGAGTTACAATAGGGATCTCTTCCTATTTCTCTATTTTCTCCTCATCATAGTTTCAGCAATGACTTCCTTTAAGATACATCATGACAAGTCACCATTGTCTGGGAAATCCATCCTTTACTTAAATAGGCACCAGACTGAAGAATGGAAAGGCTGGATGCAGGTTGGTCACTTTTTTGTTGATATTACTGAAATATTTTATTCTCTTATCATCTACGATGGAAAAACTTTCTGTGCAATTTCTGAATTGTGCAAGTTCAGACCCCCTGAAATTAATACATTTAATATTAAGGAAGTGCAACTCAGTTTGTTCTAGATTTTTTCATCAGATTTTTGATTATTCATCTCTTGCTGTACTTACATTTAATGTTATAAATTCCTCAAAATTTAACATTCCATATTTTTATCATTTGACATCCGTAACAGGTTTTGTTTTTGATGTACCATTACTTTGCTGCATCTGAAATCTACAATGCAATCCGTTTGTTCATTGCTGCATATGTTTGGATGACTGGATTTGGGAACTTCTCATATTATTATGTTCGTAAAGATTTTAGTCTATCAAGATTTGCTCAGGTATGCAATTTCCTTGAACTATAAAATCTTGCTTTTTTATATATTTGGTCTGTATTAACCGCAGCATATTTGTGGAGCAGATGATGTGGCGGCTTAATTTCTTTGTGGTGTTCTGTTGTATTGTACTTAACAACAGTTACATGTTATACTACATCTGCCCCATGCACACTCTTTTCACTCTTATGGTTTATGGGGCACTTGGTATTCTCCACAAATACAATGAGATTGGGTCAGTCATTGCGGTAAAAATCATTGCTTGCTTCTTGGTTGTTATCTTAGTATGGGAGATACCTGGAGTCTTTGAATGGGTTTGGAGTCCATTTACTTTCTTTCTCGGTTAGTAACATGTATGATATTTGACTTCACCATTGAAAGCACAGCAGATCATGCTAACTGGAAGGTTTCTTTAAACTTGCAGGTTATACTGACCCAAATCCTGCCAAATCACATCTTTCTCGCTTGCATGAATGGCATTTTCGTTCAGGGCTTGATCGCTACATATGGATAATTGGAATGATTTATGCTTATTATCATCCAACTGTAAGTTTCTCATTTTCTGTTTTTGAAATAAGTAAAACAAAACTAACATTTAGATCCATTCTCTCTGATTGAGTAACGATTCTGAAGCAGGAAAACATCTCTGATTTTTGTCTCCTCCTTTCTTTGCTTCCATTTTCCTGATTTGAGTACCTTATTGTCTGTCACATGATATTACAAGGTTGAACGATGGATGGAAAAATTAGAGGAAGCAGAAATCAAGCGCAGAATATCAATCAAAGCAACTGTTGTGCTGATATGTTCATTGGTATTATATTTTTTGATGTCATTATCATATTAGTATACCATGCTTTGTTTTATCTTATGACCCTGATCATTTGACTTAATTTCTAGGTGGGTTATTTATGGTTTGAGCATATATACAAGTTGGACAAGATTACATACAATAAATACCATCCTTATACCTCATGGATTCCCATAACGTATGACCATTTTTCCATAATATTATTTTTGGGAGGAGGGGCCTGATGAGAGATATTAAAGACTTTTAGTTATTAACTTGACACATTTTTATTTGACAGGGTTTACATATGCTTGCGGAATGTTACACAAAGTTTTCGTAGCTATACTCTGACTCTTTTTGCGTAAGTTGTCTTTGTAGAAGTACAGTCTTTTATTCATCTTTCTTCTGTTCCCTTCTCTTTCACACACTGAAAAACACACATGGACATGCCTTCATATTTAATGAGCTAATTTATTGCTAAATGCTATCAAATTTAACGTTCTTCACTTTGTTTTGAGGCTGGTAATTTGTTAACTAATTTTATGATTTTCTACTTTCTTCTAGTTGGCTTGGGAAGATTACTCTGGAGACTTATATCTCCCAGATCCATATCTGGTTAAGGTACTCCAAAGCTGACATGCTGCTTTCAGCATTTATTGATGCTTTACCAGATATCACATATTTCTGTTTTTTTTTTTTTTTTTTTTTGTATTTAACTGATCAATAGTTTCATTTTATTAATTTACCATAGCAAAAACATAACAAGGAATATGTTTTGCACTAGAAATGGGGGCAATGAGGATTTAAACTGTTGATTATTACCTCGTCCTTTCCTAGCTTTTCAGTTCTAAATTTTATTCTTACAATCTTACTTTGTCAAAATAGTAAAATTCTTAACATCCATTCATGTCCAATTACTTTCTTTTATGCTTGATGCAACTTGTTTGCATATGTAATTATTTTTGTTATTTATCAGAATATATTAATTGTTCCTTTCTATTATGTTGGCTGATTTTAGGTCAGGTGTTCCAGATGGTCAACCCAAATTGTTGCTTTCGCTGATCCCAGACTTCCCAATGTTGAACTTCATGCTTACTGCTTCCATATATGTTGCAGTAAGTTAAAAGCACAAGTTGGATTGAGATTTTGTATGTTGATTAATTCTGATTTTAACATTCTTGGCAGATATCCTATAGGCTCTTTGACCTGACAAATACGCTGAAAATGGCATTTGTACCCAGCAAAGACAACAAATGTCTTATACACAATTTAATTACAGCAACAACAATCTCAGTTGTTTTATATTCTTTGTCTCTCGGCTTCCTTAGGGTACCTCAAATGTTGGTAAGTGTTATTGCACTAACTTGATCTGGTCTACTGACTTAAATTGCCCTTGCATCTAAGTAATTTGTAGTCAATCTGTTAAGCTCATACTTGCTTTTTATGCAGAACACTTCTGGCGTTAAGAACATAATTTGGTGGTAGCAATTTTTGAGACAATTGTGACGCTTCTGGTGTTGTATGGGACAATTTTTGAGTGAATAATATCTAGTAATATGCCATGGCAAATTCGGCATCCATGCCACGACTATAAAGGGAGATGCAGCTAACTTGTGCAGAACATTTTAAATTTTATGGTTTTACATTTGCATTTTATGTGCTATACATTTATCTAAATCTAGATACTCATAAATTCGCAGGTTTGAAAATTTGAATTATGTATATATATTGTTGCAAGCTTCCTGTGGACTCGGAAGAATTCTGGGCAGTTGCTACAATTGGTTTGTCAGCCCAACTCTTTACCGAAAGATGCATTCATCTCTTTTTTGTAAGTTACGGAAGTAATAACTTGTACAAAAAAAAAAGAAGCAAAAATTAATCATTCTTATAGGTTAATTGCCTGCAGTTTTAGGGGGTTGAAAGTTGTATAGATATAAGAGGGTGGACGCATGGCATCGCATTTTTTTTTATATTATGCAACCTCATTTTTTTTTAGTGTTGTAAAATGATCACGCCTATATCACCACCTACTATATTATGTCAAATAGTAGATGAAACTTAGTTATGAGAAGGAACTATAAATTTTGCTAGTTTGTCACTATAAAAACTGCCTTATGATTACCGAAAGTTGTTCCGGCAGCTCGATAGGGTTAAGCATGCGTCTAGGCTTTGGAATACTTCTATTAGCTTAAAAAACCTCGACTAGCTGGTAGCACATTCAAGCTTATATTATTTCCTTATGTTGGGAGTCTGGGTCTGGGACAAGTTATTACTGCTGGCTAATTTGTCTAAGACCTATATGTTGTAAGTAGGAAATTTTGTATGGTTCTCGACATTAAAAAGAATATATTATTTGAAACCTACATTCAGTGTTTAATAAATACAAATTTAGGTGCCAAAATAATGTTAAAATATACATAGAGGATTGAAGTGAAGTTCACTTTAAACCAATATGAATATCTACTTTAAATGACATTTTCTCTATACAGTATTGTTAAATATTAAAATCAATTACATTAGACTCATTGTAAGTGAAGAAAAAGAAACTTTAATTTTTTTTAATGAAAAGAAGAAGCTTTAAAATATAACTATTAAAATTTAAACTCGTGAAGATATGCATTTGTATAACAAATTACTCAATTAACGGTTATAACTATTTCTTTTAAGTATAATTACTTTGAGGATGCCAATTTTTTTTTGCTTAAATATGTTTTCAATTTTTATAAAAATATTTTTTAAATTCTAGTTTTTGTAAATTTGTTTTTTTAATTTTAATTTCTATAAGATATTTTATTCATTTTTAGTCCATGTAAATTCGTACTTACAAGGATTATAAATGAAAAATTAAATTTTACATAAATTATAAATAAAAAATATTACAAGAATCAAAATTAAAAATAAAACATTAGGTTATTGGGATAAAAAGTTTTTTATATATAAAAATTATCATATACACGGCGTAGAAGCTTGGAACACGATTACTGGTATTGGTATGCGATATTTCTTGGATATTTGCACAATTCAAATTGCATACCCATGCAATCAGGAGTTTAATCATAAAATACTGCCAGAGATTTTATTCTCATAGAGAAGTTATATCAAGCAGACTGACAAAATAAGTTTGGTAAATTGCAATCTATCATTCTATCTTACAAAACAAAGATCTTCAAAAATAACCACTGAAAAAAAAAAAAGCTTCAAGAATATTCTCTAGAGACCAACTTGACAGCCACGAAAGAGAGATATCATTGCTTTGAGATTCTATTATTCAGATGATACATAAATTATTTTTTTGGTAAAAAAATAACTGGAAACATTGTGACCGTAAAATTTAGAACTATGTAATTTTAAATTATATTGTTTCACTCTGGTCCATAAAATTTCAGGACCAGTCTAAGCAGTAGCATGTAGAGCTTACAAAGTTTTAAAACAAGCAACATAATGAGCTATCCAATTACTTGACGAAGTACATCCATTATGTCAAGAATCAAGATAAAGAACAATTGCCTTCTTAAAGCAGCAACAGAAGTCAGACGCTAACAATTGCCTTCTTTAGAGACATTTGTACGCGATCATCCGTCAAAATATATGTACAATGTCGAATGCAAATCTTTATTTTGTCAAAGAAGCACAAAATAATAGGCAAGAATTCAGGTACTAGATACACTCCGTTTTTTTTGTTTTTTAATTTATCTCAAAATATTTGTTACTTTAAAAAAGTTAAGAAAAAATTAATTATTTCCCCTCCCTAAGTAATACTCTCATTTATTACCAAATCCAAGACCTTGGGTTAACGGGAACAATTTATTTAAAAAATAAAAATTAATAATTATCATTATCATACATATGAAGACAAAGACATAAATATTAAAATAATAAAATTTTAGAGTAGTGGTTTAAGAATAGTGAGTTTAAATATACAAAATTAAAGAATATAAAATATAAAAATATAAAAAAATGAGTAATAAGTTTAAATATATAAAATTAGAGGGACAAAATATAAAAATATTAAATTATATATAATTTTTTAAAGTGAGGGTGCATCTACACACCCTTACTAATGAATAGATCCACCGGTATTTATTACTATCTCACCTAAATAGTTATAAATATTTTTTCAATTACAATATAATTTAACTCATTTTAATAAAGACACATTTGTAAAAAAAAAAGTTGTTTAATCATTATAACGAGCTAAACTTAACGAGTGGGAATATTTAAATTTAGCGAGTTGAATTTTACGGGCTGTGGTTTAGAATTAGTAGGATGGCACTTATGGAACTTTTTCCTTGACAATGGCTGCTCAAGAGCATAAAAAATTTTCCACAATTTATTTAGTTATTGCAACTTGAATTTAGGATCACTGCTTAAAATTTCAGTCACCCAAAAAAAATCACATTCATGAGTGCAGTTCCGTTGAAAGTTTATAAAAACCTAATTATCTTAAATAATAGTCATATAATACTATAATTTAAGCAGTTTATTTGGAACGGATATAAATTGAAACAGGGATGAATTTTTACCAAGTATTATATAAGAGAAGGATATGCTCAGAACAGCACGAATGACTGCAGAAGTTATAGAAGAAAGTTAGGGAACTGAATACATGCGCACACACACAGCACAAACAACGACAGAAATTACAATCCAAATAAAAATGTAGCTTAACCAAGAAAAAATGAAAATATATAATGAAATGCTGACCCAATAACATAGGCTCTACAAGACATAATAACAAGATCTCTTGTTTAAAAAATTACACAAATCTTCTTCACTTTACATTTTCTACGCGATTAAAAAGAGGGGCTTATGTTATGTCAAAATATAAAATAAGGGCTTAAATCTGGGGTTTGTAAAATTTTAGAAATGGAGTTTCATGTAATTTAATCAAGCCTCAAACCTCAAGGAGCTCCATGTAATTTAGTAGGTATTTAAGTATATTTTGCATCGATAAACCTCCCACTTCTTTATCTTATTTGTATTTTATCATTTTAGCATTTTGTTTGACGTTTAACAAATAATAGTTCATCAATGTTGATCAAAGTATCGAGTCCCAAACACAGTTAAGGAAGCAACAACAAATATGTGCAGAAGTTGGCAACTTGGCATATTCTAAGATATACAAACGATATTATAAGCAAGTTATTTTTTTTTTTTTTTTATAGTAAAAATGTAAGTATCGACTTTATAATAACTGACTGATGAAGTAGACACATACACGATAGGTAATCAAGAAATGAATTTACAACAAAATCAATAACATTTTTTTATTTGACGAGTAATAGCAAAATCCAAGTATATTTATGGATCCTGGGAGGATCATCGGCCGAAGGGTGAGGGATATTCCCTTTATGGAGGATGCCTAGCATATTTTCTCTTGTTTCCTTCCTTCAGTTTCCCATCCAAAATGTCTACAACACTCAAGGTTCAAGCACTCTTTTGTAACTTTAATATCTATTTTGGTCCTCTGTTTGTGTACTTCTCTACCTCTGTTATCTAATAAACTTTTTGTTTTATCAAACAATAATCAGAGAGATATAAACAAAAAGAAAACCTACCATTAGACCACCTAGGAAGCCATCAAGTAGAACTCGATTCAAGGAGTCAAAGTAGGAGTGGATTGAAAATCTGGCTTTGGCTACAAACCCAAGTGAAGTAACTACCATGACAAGGAGGTAAAATACAAATCCTGTCAAGCTTGTGAACCCCAAAATTCCAGCAACAACTCCACCAATTATAGACAAAAATGTTCAGCTGCAACAGAGACAGGAAATATTTTGAAGGTGAACCTTAAATACAGTTAAGCAGATTACTTAAAAAAAAAAAAAACTCCCTTCACTTTTCTTTTTCTAAGCGTTCTCTGTATATACATCTCATGCATACCGATGACCATTTGCACATAGAATCATACCATACCACACCATTCGTATTCAAATTAGTAGTACCTCAAATAATTTTGGATACCCTTCTTTCCTTTCTCTCTGTGTTAGCTGGATTGTGGAACCCCATTAAAAGAAAGGAACAAGCCCCCTCCCCGTTTCAAACCAAGTATAGGCCCCTAACCAAATGAATTCATTCAATAAAGCATTAAATAAATCTTCTGTCAAAACAAACCGGTAATAAATAATTTCCATGTGTAAGATTTATCATTGTGGCTCATTTAAATTTGATTTAATGAATAAAGGTGTTGCGCTCACGGCAAGTATACCGGTCGCTCAAGTAATAAAGTGAAAGTAAGGGGATTTGTCGTTCCCAACGAGGATTGTTTGGCCAAATAAACTATAATTTCGATCGATAAGTTGGATATAAAAATAATGAAAGTAATGTTGTGGTGTTGTGTGTGTGAATTGAGAGAAGGAATCTAAACTAAAAACAAATGTAAAT